>OOFB01024270.1:28814-50854 GCA_900323305.1 Trachyrincus murrayi
TCTTGGTGGTTAAAAAATGAATCAATCTTTCTGCCACAGAGCTGTAAATGTGGTTGACTGGAAAAAGGTTGGAGGTAATATACAGCAAGTAGGGTCACTTGGCCCATGTGTGTGTGTGTGTGTGTGTGTGTGTGTGTGTGTGTGTGTGTGTGTGTGTGTGTGTGTGTGTGTGTGTAATGAGCGAATATGTATATATGTATGCATTTATGTACATATGTATGTATAATGAGCTATATTGCTTTATAATATTTATATTGCTTTGACTGACCTTACCTATATTGTTATCTAATTCAGTGAAATATAGCGTGTCTACAAGATGCCTTTGTCTTGATTATTAAAATGTGGCAGTATGTAATAAATGTACGTCTCCATGCATAATCCGCAATCCATGTACCAAAGTCACCAGCTGGAGGCAGCCACGCTCTCTTCACATCGTGCGCTGGGGCTACAGCCAACGAATCCACCGCTCTGCCAGTAGAAGAACACACGCTCCGACCCAGCTGACTTGGGCCAGAGCTCCAGCAAGAAACTGTCACTGTTGTCACGTGTAAGCTTCACAGTTGTGTTCGTGTTTTTGGATTACCAGGGAATTTCAAGACTTTGTCTCACAAACCTTCATCCTTTAGGTTCCTTTTGCGTCGAAAAGCAGGTAAGAGCCTCTGACACATGGGGGGAAAGGGAAATGATTTATTTTTTCCATTGACACAATGGTCTAAAAATAACGGTGACTAATAACTGTGGCTATTAGTTCGAGACACAAAAAAGACAGAAAAATGCTTTGACGTAGGTGCTGCTGAGTATAAAATATAAAACACAGACTTTATTTCTACCTTTATTCACATACTTATTTTGGATATAGTGATTTTATTCAATTGTTTACTTGATGAGACTTGATTTATATACTTCATTTGTCAATGTAATCTTAAAACAATGGTGTTGATTGTCACTTGAAGAACACCACAGTATCTCAGTATCTAATGGTGTCTATTCAAAAATGGTTTTGTACCAAAAAGAAATGGAGAGATTGGAAAAAACTTTTACCATATGAAAATGGTAGAGAAATCCTATGATCCCATGTAGTTAGTAGAGAGGGTGTAAGAAGAACAGCTTATGTTACTGGGATAGAAGACATTTATAACTGTCTCCTCTTAGACATTTGAGACAAGTATTTTATTTCATTAGAAGGCTCTCCTCATTGGTCTGGAATGCCAACGTGTGTTGGGTTTGGATTGTAGAACTTTTTTGTGTGTGTCTGATTTTAATGGTAATATAATTAAGATTGGTGTCATTAATGGACCTATGTTTATGTTCAAGATGCACCCCATAAATGCTCACAAAACATACAATCATATTTCAAGCTACTAGAGAAGGGTGCATTTTTCTAATTTAATCAGCAATATGAGCTGACTAAATTATTTATAGTCTAAATAATGAAGTCAGCTTATGGTATAATCTTCATGTAAGGCAGGGAGGTCATGTCATATCATGCAGTCTTAACTTCAGCAGTGTTAGGAGATATGGCATGCTGCGGGATCGTTGGGCATGCCATCTGCATTCGTTTATACTGTTGACTGCTCTGCACTCTGGTGCTACGTCTGTGTTCTGTTGCTGGGCGTAATGTTGTTTGCCATGTTGCCATAGCTTATGTGAAAATACTTTTTTTGGTGTGTCTTTTCAGAATGGAGGCGCGGCAAGAGAATACAAACACATGTGGGACGATTTGTCTGAAATATCTACTCTTTCTGTTTAATGTTCTGTTCTGGGTAAGTTCACTCGGTGTGACACACTGACGACTGAGAGCCATATCAGTTGTTCCATAAACAATGAATACACTTCTAATTCGAACAGGCTATACTCATTCCACTTTACTCCCATGTCATCGACATACCTTTCCATCTATGTATGTGTTTCACTATGTTGTTATGTAGACCTTTATAATTAGTATCGTCAAAGCCCCTGTTTTTCAGGGTTTCAACAGAAGACCTACAGTCTCTATGTATTCTTGAGAAACTGTGTACTCTGGGGTTTCAAGAAACTGCTCGTTAATGATGTGCAACATTCTTTATAGGAACATCTGGTTTGAATTGAGTAGGTAGCGCAACTGAGTGTATGTGTGTGTGTGTGTGTGTGTGTGTGTGTGTGTGTGCTCTCAGCTGGCAGGTGGGGCTGTGTTGGCAGTTGGAGTGTGGACCGTGGTGGAGAAGAGCGATTACATCAGTTTACTCAACTCCACCTTCTACTCCACCTCGGCGTACATTCTCATCGCCACGGGGACCGTCGTGGTGGTGACGGGGGTGATCGGGTGCTGTGCCACGCTGAAGGAGTTGAAGAGTCTTCTCATTGTGGTAATGAGTGTCGTTCACACCGTTACAATCCTATACAATACCTAATACAGCACAACATGTTCATGAAACGTACCGTCTTCTGTTACTGTTAAGATAGGGTATAAGATAGCACTTTGGGTAATTCAACAAGTCTTCAATCTCTGGTTCAATCTCCAATGTTCACAACCGACATGTAAGTCACTTTGGATAAAAGCCTCTGCTAAAGTTGTACATTTTAGAGAAGAGATGAAATGAGATGACTAGTGACGGTGTGTGGCCAGTCATCCAAAAATCACTGGTCTTGAGACTCATTGGCTCATGAGTCCATGGTTGGAGTGAACTCATTTTCTTATCGCAAACGCACTTTTGTTTCATATACACACAATCTTGTTTGCGTGCATATCATATATATTAAAGGTTCATCCTGGGTGACCTTTTTTTTTTTTAAAATCCTTGCTGATCTTGCAACCTGAGACTGGCACCCTGGTCTGCATGTGTGTGCAGCTCCTCGTGTCAGAAATACATTACTGTGTCAGATACGACAGACATGCAATGCAGAGTGTGTCTTTAAGAGATTAAAGACACAGATTTAGACGTTGACTCATGCTAGCGGTATGAGAGGCTGCCTGGTCTTAATATCATGGAGAGAGAAAAAAGGTACAGCATATGTTATAGGAAAACATGTATGACATAAGACACTACCGTACATGATAGCAGCGTTAAATCATTAACATTTTTGGTCTATTTAATGCCACATGAAGGTATACCGATTGATGAAACATTGCTAATACCATGGTGTTCATTCCAAGTATTACCTGTTATTCCTTGGTCCTGTCTGTTATCCTAATTTTATGTCTCTCTCTGCCATAGTATTTCATCCTGTTATTGTGTATTTTCCTGCTGGAAATCATTGCTGGTGTGATGGCCTACATGAACTACCAACAGGTGCTTTTCAACTCCAAAGTTTGTAGATTCAACATGGTTGCAGTGGTAGATATTAGTGCCATAGAGCAATGGTCATACAGCGATATATCGATTTAAATACGTTATCGTCATCTAATTATATTTCTATTCCTTTTCTTATCATCACAATACATAATATGACAACTAACACTCACTTTTTCACTCTATGCCATTTCACTTTGTATTCCATAGTTGCTTTGTGTGATCTAAACCCCTCTTGACTTCTTACCTAATACCTTTCTTTGGTATATGTTAAATAACCAGTGAGATGATTGTGACGAAGTGTAATTTCCTATCACGTGTTCTTCGTTTGCGTATTGTTGTCCATTGCCTTTACGCATCTTTTTCTTCCTCCCTTTCTTGCTCCAGTGTTTTCCTTTCTGCTATGAGGTAATCTCACCTGCCACTCATCTTTGTTCATCCATTCATCTTATTTGCTAGGATGTATGATCCCTCCACCCACCCTACTGAAACAATATTACGGTTTTGTATATAGTTCAGGAATCTTGAGGTCCGACAGGTCGCATGACCCTTGACCCCATATTTCCGTATATTCTTAGCCAAACGCGGTCAACATGGCAGTTATAGTGGAATGTTACAGCAGTGGAAAGTAACTTGACCATGTGCTATATTTACGAACAGGGGAGGGTGTCTAAACACCGGCTAGTGCAGGTGACAATTCTTGTTGCTAACCCCCCCCCCCTGTATCACAGCTGGACCATGAGCTCAGACAGAACCTGAGGGGGACCATGCAGCACAAGTACCAGCAGCCAGGAGAGGAAGGTGTCACACAGGCCGTGGACAAGCTCCAGCAGGAGGTATCTGATGTGGGAGAAAAGCTATGCTATGCTAACTATGTATAGCCGCAGATCCTATGTTTATAGGCAGGCTACAGCTGGATTATCCATCCTTCCACATAATAAATAGCAGTTTTCATTATTGTATTATTATTTGTATTAATACTAAATCACACATTTTCCATTTGGTTGGGCCTTGTGTGAAGAGATTAGTGAAAGGGTCAGTTCAGCAAAAAAACACCAAAGCAACACATTTTCCCACGTATCTACACGTATCTAATTCCTGCATTATGATGATTTGCACAGGTGTCCAACACTGACCATTTGGTCGCCATCCCTCACAGTTGAATGGCATTTGTTTTGTTACACCCAAACAGAGGCCCAAAAAAAGATTGCAGATCACAAGAGTAAAGATCTCATCTTCTGAAGCTACTGTGTAGACTAATGCTTTAACAGAGGTACTTTGGCCAAAAAGAAAGTTAAGCATTTTTAATGACAATGACAATTTGCTTCGAACCCCTTCTGGTGCCTTTCTGTATCAAGTGAACACATGTCAGGAATCAATGCTGAATACGATGGGGAAAAAATGCCAGTCCACTCCTTTGTGTTGGGATAGCAGAGACGTTAGTAGTGGTCATCTGCAAAACATGTGCAAACCACACAGAAAATCTGGACGAATATACAGCTAGGAGGGAGTGGGAGGGAGTGGAAATACAATCATTTTTCAGAACAAAATTCTATTAGTCCCAGGTGCATCTTTGTCTCATGTTGTGCACTCTGTACTCAGTTCAAGTGCTGTGGCAGCAACAGCTCCCTGGACTGGTCAGACAGTATTTGGATCCTAGCTCCAGACAATGACAGGATGGTGCCGGACAGCTGCTGCAAAACTCCCAGGGAACACTGTGGCCGCAGAGACCACCCGTCCAACATCTACAAGCTAGAGGTCTGTTTCCCCACTCAACCCAAACGATTATTATGGGATTATTAAAGTGAGTTGTTATTTTTGGTAACCCCACGTTGTCCCTCAGGGAGGCTGCATCATTAGGTTGGAGGAATTCATTCTGAGTCAGCTGCATGTCCTCGGTGCAGTGGGAATCGGTATTGCCTTTATTCAGGTAAAAACCTCTCCGATAATAACCATTGGATGTCACCGGTTGCCCTTGTGTGCGGTTTGATAAACAGATGTCTTGCGTGTTTCATTTGTATATTTTTTTCAGGTGCTGGGGATGATGTTGACCTGCTGCCTTTATCGAAATCTGAAAGAAGAGCCTTATTAAGTCTGTTGTTTTGAACATGTGGTTGTATTTCTGTTTATTGGAATACATTATTCTATTCTGTAATCCTAATGTATGAAGTTGTTAAGTCAATCTTTTGACAATCAAATGTATATTTGTGAAGTAGCAATGCCGCTGGACAGCAATGCTTTTTTCAATATTATATTCCATTGCATGCCTCCTTTGTTTTATTTTTTGTGTGTTTTATCCAGTGCTTGAAGTGGAAAAAAATAAGTGCCAGTACTCCCCTTATTCACATGTTGACGTGTGTATCGGCCGGTATCATCAAATCATTACTAAAAAGAAAAAAAGTCACGGTATACCAAAGAGTAAAATGTAGAAGTGCCTACCGGTGAGTACCTGCCCACTTCGAGCACTGGTTTTATCTCAAATGTTCTGTGGCCTCCGAGATGATGGACAAATGATAGATATATATATGTTTATTTTCTCCACACAAGAAAAACTGTATATGGGTGACATTTTTCGGATGGCATGAATATATATGTGTGTGTGTATAATGGAATACAATAAAAGAAACTTGCTTGGTTGACTGTGTGTTCCGCTACCTTCGAGCTTTTATTTTGAAGTGTGTTATCGACGTATACCGGATGTTATCGTTATCGTCGTATACCGGATGTTATCGTTATCGGCGTATAGCGGATGTTGTTATCGTCTGCCGACAGGATTTCCTTTCGGTCTTTAGTTGGATGCTAAATTGTACATAATTATTGCAAGAAGACGTACATGACATGTCTTCAAAACCTACGTGCTTAATAGTGGCGAGTGCCGCTCCTCAAGGTAGGTTGAACGGTTAATCGCCCAGTTAGCTCATTTCTCCTGTTAGCCAACTAGTGGACATGCAGAAAGAAAGCTGTGACGACTTCTGTTTATGTGTAATCATTAAGGAAATCTGCATTTCCTTAAAAGGTCGATTACCGTCCATAGACCAGCACTGACACCCCAAATCGCTTTGTCAATATCAACTGATATTAAATCATTATATTTTATTTATCGTCTTCTAAAATATGTGTTGATGTTTTGCTTATTTAGGAGTCACAGCAAAGTCGTTCCATCAATCCTTCAGTCTCTGCAGCTCTGTCTTTAACCTGCAGACAGCAACACCGGGGGTAAGACCCTTGACTCTTATATTTGATGTTGATACTTTTTAATATTTCTATTAGGCCTACATTGTATTCTTAGTCGACCATTGCCTTGTCGCAAGAATGTCAGTGTCCAGAGTGACGTGGTTTATCTCATGTGGTTTGCATTGTAGGGGAAGCCTATTGACTTTGTAGGAGTCGATGAAAGCACTGCCAGATGGGTGCAGGACTTTAGTGTGAAACCTTACGCAACGCCAGCCAAACTTGAATCTATAGATGGTGAGAATCTGCAATACAGTTTTAGAAAATGAAACTTTTGCCTTATATTCTGTGCCTCGTTCCAACACCATGTCCCAATGATCCATTACAGGGGCCCGGTATCAAGCGCTCCTCATACCCGACTGTCCCGGAGCCCTGAATGACTTGGCACACAGTGGCTCTCTACACCGCATCCTCACACACTTCATCTCTCAGCACAGTGTGTTCCTCATTTGACATTTAAGCCAATCAATTGCTTAATGCTGTAGAGGCGGCAGAATGACTGCTAATATTGTCTGTCCCTGTATGTAGAGCCTGTGTGTGCAGTGGGACACGGTGTATCTGCGTTATGCTGTGCCACCGAGGGACAAAGGTGGATCTTCAGTGGCTACAGTTTAACAGGGGTGGGTGCTCGTAATTCTCCGAGGAGATATTGGCCAGTATCTATTCATTGAATCACCCAGTGTTCCACTTGATACGTACAGTATTGTAACATACTTGTATTTGGTTTCGCTTGAAGCCATCAGTGTTTGAGTTGGTGCGGAGCCAGGACTTTGCCAACCTGCCCTTGATAGTGGAAGACTTTGTGAAAGACAGTGGTGGGTCATATACAGGTAGGCAGCTCCCCATTTTGATGTTATTACAGGAATTGGATATGAATGTTTGCCACTGTGCAATCTTTAATCTTGTTTGTATTTATCTTTTTGTTTTCTAGCGAGCCAAGAGGATGCCATGCACGTTGTCATAGACAGACACTTAATAACCGGTCAAAATGTCCACTCAACTTCAGTTGCTGTAAATAATCTAATCCTGCTCTCTACTGCAAGTAGAACCACAGCATGACAGTTTTGTAATGTGTGCATTCCATTTTAATTTACAAATGTGTGAAATGATGCATTAAAACTGCCTGAGGGAAAGAAAGAGTCAAAGTCTTCTTTACTGAACAAATAGTCATTTGACATTTGAATGTCGAGTGCAAAAAGGGGCCCAGAAATATATTCAAAAAGAGATGGCAAATTACAAGAAATGGAAATGTGAAGAAGAAATCATACAATGTTTCCCCAATACATGCCATAAACCAACACCAGTTTCTCAGGACTTCAATTGCCACACAGAAGAAATTACAGCAGAAGCCTGGATGTAAGTACATTGTGTAAACATGAACAATGGTGTGAATGGCACACATTGTGTACAAATCTTGAAATTATTTCTCTGCAATGATGTTATCGGTCTTGTCGATCAAAATATATAAAAATAAATGAGATACCTCATATTTGCTGAATGTTCGTTTAATGCGCTATGTACCATGTATTTCTTACTAGTACCACCATGTATTTATTAATATCATGACACCCTGCCAACACAGAGGTCAACTGCAGCACAAGTTAAACTTTAATGGCTTCCAGTTATCGGTTTGAGTCGAGGGCAACAATGACTGCGTTTCGTATGGAAGGTTTTGGAAGTGCATTTGGCTGATGTTCTTAAAATCCATAGAACAGTCCGTTATAGAAGATCATAAAAATAATCCAGTCCTTGTCCTAATTCCCACACGGAGACTCCTGTACCCAGTTCAGTGGCTAAAGAGATCCTCATGAAGAGTGACTGGAAAATGAATTAACAAATAAGTTATTCCACAATTGTTTTAACCAATACATCATTTTTACCAAAGAATCTAAAGAGTTCTTACCTTAAGTGTCGGGTAGTACATTTTACACTTGACACCATTGTTCCTAGAAGAAAGTAAAAGGTGTGATTGGTGCCGGTAGATGTAAGATGTAAAATATCATTAATGGATACAGTATTCATTCATTACCTCTTGAAATCAAAGTAATGCTCCCCGGCATAATCATCCCACAGAAGCTTTGGCCTTAGGTCCCGCAAAATGTCAATGTACCTGCAGATAATTAATATAACAATGAATACATGCTAGCGAGAAGAGTTAAAATTTAAACATGAAAATTATTTGGGCACCATTCATTCATCAAGTTTGATATAGTGTGTCGGTGTCACCCCACTCTCTTACCTCCCACCCAGGATTGGATCTGCCCCCTGGCTTGAGAAGTCCATACCATACATGTTCAGCCCAAGCAGAATCTTTTGCCTCCATTGGCTGCTGGGGGACAGCTGGAGAACACATTCTTTAATCCAGGGTAACGGGGAACTCGGGCCTGGGCTTTAAAGACAGGAATACAATTTTAATGTTGCACTAATTCTTTCGTTTTTTTAATTTTATTTACATATTACACAAGAGCATGCCATGCACCCACCTTTCAGCACTGGAGTAGTCATAGGTCATTAAGCTGAATCCATCCACAACGGGAGCCAACTCCTCAAACTCCTCTCTACCAAACATCCCAGGCTGCCCCATGCTGTTTGTAGGTTGTTTTTTTTTATCAACGTCAGAAAGGATACATGAAGAAATTAAATAATTTGCATTGGGTAAAATTCATATTTCACGTTACCTCGTCAGAGCAGGTGGGATGACCAGGAAACAGTCCAACCTTTTAGCCTTCAGAGTCTCACATACGTGTTTGATCAAGTGGACCAGCTCCCTGCATTGACAAGAACATAGCAGAGCTTCCTAGTTTAACTCGAACCCAAGGAAAAACATGTGGCAGCAAAGCAATAGGAAGCATCACATCTTGATGAACTCACCTTCTTTTGTTCCCTCCCAGCTGGCTCCACAGCTCCAAAGTAAAACCATCAAACCCCTCTGTCTGTCGATAAAAACGCGTAATGATGCCATCATCAATACAGTGAATGCCAGTGGGGCAGTGTACCGTACGTTATGCAAACTGCTGTGGAACGTGGCTCAGTAATACATTACCTTTGCAACGTCCACCAGCTCACTGCCCAGCTCCTCGATCTCATCTTCATTCTCCAGAACACTCATGTAGTCCTTGTAGGACCAACCGTCAAACAGCAGCCGAGGAACTGAGACAGAAGAAGGTTTACGTTGCGTAAAACTTTAAAATGTCTGAATAAAAGTGAAATTAAAACATAGCAACGTGAAACAAACAGTGACATTTATTTGAGGTTGTAACCAGAAAATTACATTAACTTACCCATTCTGATTTTTCTGTTGGACCTCCTGACATCTTTGACCCAGCCTACATGGGAAATACATTTTATGAGATGCTTTCACTAAACCCAATTACTATTATAACCCATTCTACTTAATATTTAAACATGCAAGAGTTCCCTACATCTGTATACCGTTATACATTTCAATGTACTCTCCATACCGGGATCATTGTCGTGAAGTCCGGTGACATCATAGCTGTTCTTTCCTCGCCGGCGAACCTGAAGCCACACTGGAGATATTGAGGTCAGTTTTGAACCAAATATCTTCGCTACGTCATAGCCATGGGAATTCCACTAAGGAGAGAGGAGAGAGAGGGGGGGGGGGGGGGGGTAATGCAAATTATTACTTTCATATTCACTGTTTGGACTTGAAGGCCACACTAAAATATTTGATAACCAAAAAAAAAAAACACAAAACATGCAACTTCTACTGACTTGATTTCAGACCTACAGGAGTGATGTATCCAAGGACCTGTCCTTGGAACGTCCGCTTGACGTGAGAACAGTATCTCTTCTCCTCTCGCACTATGTCTCGCCACTGTGGGTCCGACACAACCAGGCCTCTGTCCAGTACAGACAACTCTGCAAGGGACGACTGTTATGGGCAGAGGAATATATAATTTAATCATAATTTAATTGCGTTTTCACATATCTACCTACTTACATGTCTGACTTTATTCTAACTCTCTCGAGAGAAAGAGAGAGAGAGAAAGAGAGAGAGAGAGAGAGAGAGAGAGAGAGAGAGAGAGAGAGAGAGAGTTAGAATAAAGTCAGACATGACTTGGTGATTGAATGTCTGACACAATGCTGTCATGACATTGTAATGAACACAGCTACTCACGTCAACCTCGGTTTTGTGCGTCTTCTTGGCGTCAGTTTTTGAAAGTGTACCACTGACCATCAACCAACACGAGGCGGCGAACAACAAGACCAAAAGTGATTTCGTTTCCATTTAGAGTTACGTAAATCTCAAAGAAATCAATAAACTGGGGTTGTTGCAGCTGGTTGCAGAAAGCCTCTTCTTCCTGGTTGGAACAGAATCTCGCAGCAGATCTGACGTTCTCCTACCAAACCACACGCATGCTTAAAAAGGTTAAAAACATGTTTGAGCTCGGGGTTGTTTTGGTGGACATGTGAATCATTAACTATGTATTGTTATATGTAAACTATTAATAAGAGCTAAATCTGGTTCACTGGACTGACAGCATGGGGGGGGGGCGGGGGGGGTTAGGTTTAGGGCAGATAAGACGGCGTCAGGGGAAAGTACAGGTATCCTGTTTTCAAAATAAAAGTTCTGTGGCGTCCAAAAAAAGAAGAAGAATGACGTGTAATGTAGTCACGTGTACACCCGGCCGATAGGTGGCGGTGTGGCGCTGTCGTGTACCTGGACTGCACCCATATACTAATCAAAGAAGAGGAGTATTTCATGGGTCGCTGTTGACAGTTAAGGTAGTTAAAATCATATTGCATTTATTATCTATGTATAAATTCGCGAAACACCTCCGATCTTTTGGTGTACACTGAATAATATGTGTTGCCTGCTGCTATGATTTTTAAGCTAGCTAAGCGTTTGACTGGTGTGTAATGTAACATAGCCGGTAGCTACGTGCTTGGTTAAAGGTAACAGAGAAAGGGGTATTCATCTCTGTAAAGTTGTAGTTAGAGAGCATAGATTATAAAGTTGTAGTTAGAGAGCATAGATTGATGTCGCACTTGGGTGGGTTGGTGGCTGTTACTGAAGGTAGGCCTGCTGTAGTGAGAGCCAGAAGTCTGAAACCTCTGGTTTTGGTTTTGTTTTATCATGTGTTATTATTATAACTGCAAAACAAATGGATACTTACAATATTATGCATAATGCAAGCAAAACTACTATTGGTTGTTTCTTGTTACTGTCATTTACAGTTGAGAAATGGAAATTGAACAGTTTGTGTCCAAGACACTTGATCTCCTACAGGAGGAGAGAGAAGCTGAAATCCAAGAGACCAGGTATTTACATGAATTTAATTAAATTAGTAATATCAAATAAATAAAAACATAATGGTGAAACCCATACCCATCTCGCTGTCTTTATTTCAGAATATGGCAGGAGAACAGCTCTCTTAAGGATCTCCAAAGCAAAGGAGTGTGCCTGCTAAAATTACAAATAGCAAGTCAGTCAACAGGCCTGTACGGCCGGACACTAGTAGTCCTAGAACCAAGAAAACATATCGGTGTGCCGGTTCTTCCAAGTAACAGCTTTGGACCTGGTAAGAAAGATACTCATGAAAGCTATCTAATTTAAAACACAGACTGATTTTTTCACATTTTATCAAATGTAAAAAACGCAGACATCTATTGCAGGCGACATTGTTGGTTTGTATGGTGCCGCTGGATGCAGTGCAACTTCCCAGATTGGTACTGGAATAGTGACCAAGGCCAGCCAAACATCTGTAACTGTAGCCTTTGAGGACTGTCAAGATGATTTCAACGTTGAAACCGATTCGCTGTACAACCTGTTGAAGTTGGCAAACAATGTCACCTACAAGCGGATGAAACGGTGAGTGTAAATGCTAACATGCAGCACAACCAAGTTATGAAAACCTTGTGACTATTTATTTTCATTGGGTTGTATGTCTTGTCTTGCAGCGCATTGAATACTTTGAATGAATACAGCAATGGACCTGCTTCAAATTTGATAAATGTTCTGTTTGGATATTCAGAACCTGGATCCCAGTCACAGACAAGTACAGAAACTATTTCCATTAACCATACATGTGATTTTTATTTCACCTAACCCATAGCTTTACTCAGTACGTGTTTGTGTCCCTCCTTCTCAGATGATCTAGGCTTCTTCAACCAGGATCTGGATGAGTCCCAGAGAGAAGCAGTATCTTTTGCTCTATCTCAGAGGGACTTCGCTGTGATCCATGGCCCACCAGGCACTGGGAAAACCACTACAGTTGTGGAGGTCATTCTCCAAGCTGTTAAACAAGGAAACAAGGTGTGAAATACCCCTTAACTTACCAGTATGTGTGTGTGTATATATATCACAATGATTTAACGAGGTAAAGATGCCTCGTCCTCAGGGGGAAGGATAGTGTAGTGGCTAGTAGGGTGTTTCCCAGCTCAAAGGTACTGGGTTCGATCCCCAATCCCAGAACAAGATGCAACATAATCCAATGTTCAAGTCCCTTTAGATGCTTTGGTAAATTATTAGCATTATTATCGATTGATCGCAATGTGGATTATGAACTCAAATTATGTATATAGGAATTAGAATGAAAGGTATATAATAGAATAATATACTCTTCTTTTAACATCCGTTTGCTACATTTGCCATTGAAACTTCATTGGATCATTGACTCGTGATGATTTCACAGATCCTGTGCTGTGCCTCCTCTAACGTGGCTGTGGATAACCTGGTCGAGCGGTTAGCCCTGTGTAAGGTGAAGGTCCTCAGACTGGGTCACCCGGCCAGACTGCTGGAGTCCATACAGAAACACTCTCTTGATGCGGTCCTTGCCAAGAGTGACAACACAAACATCATTGCTGACATCCGTAAGGACATTGATAAGGCTTTTGTAAGTATGCTAGAATGGTCCATACTCTCCTAATCATCAATATGCAACATTTTAAAAAGGTTTGTTTATTCGCTGACTTATATTTCTAATTTCTTTCTCCTCCCAAGATGGGAATGAAGAAGATGCGTGATAAAGGTCAACGTTTTAGTTTCAAGCGAGAAATCGGGCAGCTGCGGAAAGAGCTAAGAACCAGGGAAGCAACGGCCATCGGCCAGATCCTGAAAAGTGCAGATGTGGTGTTATCAACCAACACAGGTTATAACTACAGTCCTCCTCAGTCAAGCTAATGTCCTGGCAGCACAACCCGAGAGAAACCGAGACCATTTACTGTATGTGTCCAAATGCACAGGTGCCTCCAACGATGGACCCCTGAGACACCTGCCCCCGGACCATTTTGATTGGGTGGTGATAGATGAGTGTGCTCAGGCCCTGGAGAGCAGTTGCTGGATAGCTCTGCTCAACGCGCGCAAATGCATCCTTGCTGGGGACTACAAGCAGCTGCCCCCTACCATCAAATCTCAAGCGTAAAATCTGCTGTTTCCGACAGGATATTGTCATGACAATGTGAACCGTTGGGTTTTGCTACATGGTTGCTATAAGTTTGGTCCTTATGTTGCATCTCTTGTATGTAGCGCTGCAGCGAAGGGCCTGTCGGTCAGTCTGATGGAAAGACTCATCCAGAAGTTTGGGGACTCTGTGGTCCGCATGCTAACGGTCCAGTACCGCATGCACAGCTCCATCATGGACTGGGCCTCCAGAGAGATGTACCAGGGAAGACTGACCGCGCACAGCTCAGTGGAGGGGCATCTGTTGAAGTGAGGGGCACACTTTCTGATCGGTCGCTTGAATATCTCACGCAAGACATTCAAATGACTCATTCATCTTATTCATCTTCCTGCTCATCCAGAGATCTGCCGGGAATCGCATGCGTCGAGGAAACCAGCACCCCTCTCCTCCTCATCGACACCGCCGGCTGTGGCCTGAGTGAGATGGAGGTCACCGATGAACAGTCCAAGGGCAACCAAGGTCAGCATGTGTTACGGTGCTATGAACGTGTTGTGTAAAGCATGTCCGTGGGGTGTGGTACCTAACACAGTCTTTTGAATGTGTTCTCAGGGGAAGTAGACCTCGTCGAACTGCACATAAAGGCTTTGACTGAGGCTGGACTAAAAGCTAAAGACATCGCCGTCATTGCTCCATACAACTTACAAGTAACGTAGAAGTTTTTTTAATTTTTAATCATCCTTAGCTACTAAGTCTAAATATTACTAATGGCGATTTAAGCAGAACTAGTTAATATACGTATTAAAGGATATGGCTTATTGCCAACACAGTTTTTATATGTTTGATATTCTTCTAAAGGTGCATCTCCTGCGTCAGAGGCTCTCTGGACGGTACCCAGCCCTAGAGATCAAGTCTGTGGACGGCTTTCAGGGCAGAGAGAAAGAGGCTGTGGTATTAACACTAGTTAGGTCCAACAGAAAAGGTAAGGTCTAATATGTGCTATGTGCCTTATATATATATATCCATATTCATAACATGCCCATTTAATACAATGATGTTTTACAAACACTGTTTGTTCCTCATTGCGTACTCGTGTTTATTTTATTTATTATTTCTTTTTTAATATTTGCATTTATTATTCATGTATTTTTTGCGTACAGGTGAGGTTGGATTTCTTGCTGAGGACAGGAGAATAAACGTGGCTGTGACGCGCGCCAGGCGCCACCTCGCTGTGATCTGCGATTCCCAGACTGTTCAGAATCACGCTTTCCTCAAGTCCCTCGTCAGTCACATGAGCGAACGCGGCGAGGTCCGAACGGCCTTCGAGTATCTCCAGGACATCGTGCCGCAGAACTACACTCGCAACCACAACGACGACAAGAAGACCAAAACTTCTGCCGGCGGCTCCTCGTCCACCAAACAGAAGGACAAACATAAAGCTGCAGACGACAAAGCAACCCAAAAAGGCCAGAAGAAACCTGCCGGTGGCAAGGTCACGGAGGCCCCGGCTAACCTGGACCAGGCGAAGCCCACGAAGCCCCGCACCTTAACCCCAGAAGAGGAGCAGAAGGCGAAGACCAGGTGTGCCGAGATTAGGGAGCAGGTGGATAATTATCTGAGGGATCCTTCTCAAGAGGAACTACAATTCCCACCGTCTCTCAACTCCCATGACCGCCTGCTGGTACACCAGATCTCAGAGGAGCTCGGGCTCGGACACGAGAGCAAAGGAGAAGGTAAAGACCGATGCATCACCGTCTCCAGACCTCCTCCTCCTCCTCCTAAGCCCAGACCAACTGAGGGCGCTGTTCCCCCGGAGCTGACGCAACCAGAACCACAACCAGTACAGGAGGAGCAGACGGTTTCAGAGCCACAAGCGTCTACCTCATCTCAACCGCCATCGGTAGATCTTAAGACTTTACACTTGGAGAGGATGAAGCGGGAGCAGCAGAGACGGGAGGAGAATGCTCAACAGAAGCGGCAGGTTCAAGCCACAAATGGGCAGCTCCACACTTCGAAGAAGTCGGCTAAAGGTTAGCATCATTTAGTCTGTATAATAAAGTATCGTTCACATATGTCTTTAGAGGGTTGACCTGTTCTACACCCTTTTCCAGGAAAGAACCGCACCAAGGCTGGTGCCTGTGACATCGCCGCGGCCGCGTCCGCTGAGGACGACTTCGACACGCTGATAACGGCGGTGATGAAGGCTGAGAGCGTGTGCAGCTTTGTGAAATGCAAAGCCTCCGTGCTGATGCTCGGCCAGCTTTGCCCTTTCTGCAATCGACAGTATTGTCTCGGCCACCATATACCAGAGGTGAGAGATGCAGTTCCAGTTGAGGACCCAAACAGAACCAGTAGCATCGCCATGTACTTTGTTTTGGCAGACTTGGCTTGTCGTGCCACACACAGCTACACAAAAACAACATTTGCTCAAATGTTGTTTTTTGTGTAGCTGTGTGTGGCACTCCCCGACACGCACAGGAAAGTAAGCAAAGAGAATTTAGTGCGATGTTGTCGCAGAGATTTAACTTCCAGTTTCAGGAAGTCAAAGTCGTTCCCAATATTTTGACTCAACCATCTCAATTAGAAGTATCCAGAGGTAGGCATGCAGGACAAACAACGGCAGGCTCATTACTTCCTGAATCCGGATGTTCTGCTGTTGACACTGACATTGGGCAATAACTATAGGGCAGTCATGTCTGTAGTTTCAGAATGAAAAGCAAGAACGCATTACTAGCAAATACTATTACTAGTACTGTTTGGAGATGTACTGTTTTTTTGTGATAGACAATGTAATTAATTGTAATGTGATGTGAACTGGTAGGTTCACGGCTGTGGGGACAAGGCCAAAGCCCACGCTCGGATGAGGATCAGCAAGGAAGGTGTTCTGTATTCAGGAAGTGGGAAGAAGGACAATTCTATGGATCCCAACAAGAAGGCCTACTTGCAGCGTAAGCTGGACTCCAAACTGAAGGACATGGAATCTAAAAGGAAACTCAAAAGCAAAGAGAAAAGTGATTAGTTCTTCTAGTTTAAAATGTAATAAGAATGGTGTATGATGTGGGATAAGATTTACAAAATAAATTATGGCGCTGTTGAACACAATCTTCCCTTTTACTAGCCAGCTTTGAACCCACTGCCAAAACCTGCACTGCAGAACTGCGTAACTTTTTAATCCTTCTGTGCTAAATATATTCACCATGTTTACCAGCATTAACCTTTACAAGTCTGCCACTCATTTTCCTCTTTTCCAAAAATGATGTTCTGGACAATTGGCAGTTTAATCTCATTTAAATGTGCATCATTTTGTACAACACAGATAAGGGTGCTCTTTACTTCAAAGTTACAGTACTTGAGATGATTTGAACCCGGTAGTTAATTCACTAATATTCCATGTATGTAGGGCCTACAGGCATCTACCTTCATTGTGAACAGGGGAAATATTACTGCGTGTCCTTTTGCTCTTGAAAAGTGTCTGTCTATCTTTAGGTATACATTGTTAGGAGGCCTCTCGGCGACAGACAATGTGCCACACAGAGGGCATTGTTGAGATCCCTTACATTCTCAAATTTCTGTAAACAAACTGGGCAAGAGTTATGGGCCACGTTTCAGTAGAACAAGGAGGCTGAAGATCGTGGAGCATACCGATGTGGACCTCTTTGGAGTGTGAAGCCACTGCTGCTGAAAGATCAGTGGGTTGCCAGTGTGATCAGTGTGGCCAGTCGGATTTAGGCTAATGGTAAAATCATTTTTTTAATCAACTCTTGAGACTTACAACAAACAAAAAAAAATTTTTTTTCACAATAACGATTGACATAATGGCTATTATACAGTGTATTGCATATTACATGATACATTTCTAGTTTCTGTAACTAACTTTGAAACGCACTGAGACATTTCTTCATGTGTTACAAATGATAAGGCGCTCTCAACGTATGGCTTGTTTTCATGACAAAAGTATGTTCAACAAATGATAAAATTGTGACTAAGATAATGATAATAATGAAGACGGTCATTATTAGATCAACTATAAAGCATGCTGATTTAATACAAATATTTTGCATATAAATAAAAATGTCACAATTCTACACAGATGTCAATCCATGGTTATGGCTGCATTCATCCTCTGAAGCGGGCAAAGTTATGAGAAACGGAGGTAGTTTTGGTTTGAACCATACATTGTTGGTTGTTCTTGCAAGCATGTTATGTTAAATGTGTATTCTATAAATATTAACGCTGACGAGATCAGGGAGGTCAAAATGTCTAAAAAATAAACAACTAATCTTACACACATTTTACATGTATCCACGCTGAAACAAGCTTCATATCAGCCATTAGATTATCGGACCGGAAGATTGCACCTTAAATCCATTCAAGGACTTCAAGGCGATATTCAGCTTACTGAAGAACTGCTCTGTTCAGTGAAATAAAATCAATTACATTTTTGGAAACAGAAAATGATTATGAATATATAAAGCATCAACCAGCAATCCCACTGTGTTGCTCATCATTGCAATAATGATAAATGCACGTCACACTCCCGCCATTCCTTACAAAATACCCCTCTCAAAGTTAGGCCCTACATTTGTAATGCAATACAGACCCTTTTCACAGTAGGAAAAACACAGGTGTAGCTCATAACATTGATTATCTGTTGGATTTAGGTATGGCAGTGCACCAGTATAGACACAACTAGCCAAGTAAATACACATTCACCATGCTGGTGCTGCGGCAGACAGATGATCTGTGAAAAAGGGTCAATTATCCATTTCCGGTAAAGCTGCCCAACCAACAAAATATGACCAATCTATATTTACATATAATGTATACAGCTACAAACGTCAAAGCACCGCTGTTGCACGTGAGTAGCTGTTTTGAAAATAATATTTCACATGCAAATAATTGGTCAGATAAGATTGTTTCCCAATAACAAGGTTTACCTTCTCAACAATCTTTTGACACATTTTCAGATGGTGTATTTATACATTTCCATTAATAACCGGTGAATACAATATAAATGTATGTGAGTAACACAATGTGTGTTGAACTTGTTGCTTTATCATTAAGATAAGGAAAATAGCTCTGTATCCCTGCTCTGTAAAGACATACTTGTTTTTTGGTATCTGTTAAGATATTACAGTTAGTTTTACAAAACACTTAAGTTAGATAAATCGAACTTTTCTTAAAAATTAACATATTATGTACACACGTATATCAAATATATATATACACATTGATTTTAATAGTAATAGTACTGATATTGCATGTGTTCTGCACTAAAATAAAAATATGATTAAAAATGCAGGAGCACATTTTTAGTAAACATAACAAAGACTACTCACAGATGTAGAATACAGAATTCTTCCTTTTTATCCAGCAATTAGTTTTCATGTATGGTACAAACATTATGCTGGAATCTTCCAACCAAACTATCAAATATCCATTACTATTGCAACAAATATGAAAACCTTTTTGGGGGTGGATTCCTCTCTGTGTCCTACTAATTGTATTCTAAAAAAAAAAACGGCCGGTCAGCGATCAGATGGGCTTCATTCTACCATGTAGACCTACGATGTGAAAGTCTAATCCATCCACCTCCTCTCGTAATGCCAAGTAAGCTGTGGCTCGGAGATAGCCATCTGTCGACTCCTCAACGCTGTCCCTCAAAACCAGCACAGTTCTGCTCAGCATCCCCCCGCCGTGCCCACGGTGGAGCAGTGTACGTTCTCCTTGTACTGTATGTAGTGGTGTCCACATCTGGAGGCCGTCCAGATGTGGCTACCCGCTGCCGTCTAAGAAGAGTCTACGGTACCAGGCTGATGCTCTCTGTGTGTTGTTGGATGTCTTGCAGACCCAACGCATGATCAGGAACGCCCCGGCACACGCAGGGTCAAACAAATCCAGGCTTCATAGAGGACTGGCGGCATTTAGGGCAGCCCCGTGTCCCGTTGGTCTGCAGGCATCTGCAGAGAGGTGAGACGGCATTGTTGTTAACATCTACATTTTATCATTTAGCACTTTTGTCCAAAGCGATTTGCAATTGAGGAGAACTGAGAACCATGAAAGCGTACGATCAAAATTGGAGCAGCTACAAAAAATTCTAAATGCTGCACATGAAAAAACGACTGCAGAATAGCTATAAGAATCAGAAAGACAAGGTCAGTAGCCGATGATGTTTTTGTAGTGCCTAAAAGTTACATCAGAGGACTTTTATTGTTGAAATCCCTTTTTTGGTCACCAATAGTTGCCGGGGAGATCGACAAATATCACCGAAAACAACTTTGTATATTCATTGGTTAGGCGTGGTCCAGGAGAAAAAACCAATCCATCAGTTGCTCACAAGCCGGTATAAATACGACATTGACAAAACAACAACAACAACAACAACAGCAGCAGCAGCAGCGAGATAAACCAGGCGGCACTGACTTGAGGTGGAAGATGTGTGAGCAGGGCATGGCCTGCAGCTGTTGGTCCCTCTCGCCGATGGACTCGCCGCACATCCCGCAGTAGAGCTCCAGCTCCTCCACGCACTGCAGGAGCTTAACCACCTGCTGCCTGAGCTTCTCCCCCTGCTCCCGGCTCCGGTACATCCCCTCGCTCAGACAGCACACCTTCAGGGTGCACAGCTTGAAGATGTGGAAGAGGAGGAAGAGGAAGAGGAAGAGGTGTGGAAGCGTTAGCCACTCGATAATGTAGCACAGTAAGTTCAGCAAACAGCAATGCTCTCAATTGTGTTTACATTGACATTCTGCATTTATACGACTAGTCTTGTGTAAGATACATTTTTGCATATATATATATATATATATATATCTTTGAAAGTCTGTTAACTCCAAATACCTTGTTTCCTAATTCCTCTGCCAACTCCTCGGCTCGATGCAGAGAATCCTGAGCCTGAGGAAGAGCAACAGATGGTAAAAGGGTATTTATTTACTGTGTTGTATGTTTTCACATATATGTATTGCTATAAGTGTTCACAGGCACAAATACAACAGTTCCAAATGACAGTGTATTGAAACGATTAACAAGGCATCGGCATTTGTTTTGAGATGTGTGTACCTTGTCAAAATCCTTCTGCAGAAGCCAGCACTTTGCGACCCCCAGGTAGATGTGTGCTTGTCCCAGACGGTTTCCAATCTCCGTCATTATGCACATCGCCGATTCATAGCGAGGGAAAGCTTTCTGGACACAGGGAAGAAGAAGCAACAAATGAAATATGACTTTTTCGGGGGGGGGAGGGGGAGGGGGTCCATGTGTATATAAAGCTGCAACCACTGAAGCTCAGCGCCTAAAATCATCGTGCAACACATGGTCATGGCTTACATCTGCGTCTTTCCTACAGCGGTGGATGTCCGCAAAGTTGAGCAGGCACAGGGCCTGAAGAGGGCGGTCGCCGTGCTGCAGAGCAATCTTCATGGATTCCTGGTGGAGGAGAGGTGATTACAGGCTACTAATTCATTCAATATCTACCTCGTACACGCGCTGTGTAACCAAGAGGCCTAGTGAAACTGTACACCTGTAGATTATTTAGATTATGCACGAAATATGACACAGGAAACAGGAAATCAAACAAAACAATCGTACATGCAGAAAGTCTCCAAACACTGACCATATATCAACAATATTCACGTGTTTGAATATATTGCATTCTGATAGATAATCAGAATAACTTGTTTTACTCCTTATTTATTCCTTATAATACTGTGGCACTGGTGTCCGGAGCAGAGAGATTCAGCTTGGAGAGGATGGGACAAGTTTCCTAAATGTGTTTTAACTGTAAGTACAGTACCTTGTTCACACATGTTGATCACTCTGATGGAATTTAAATGTTGATCACTCTGATGGAATTTAAAGTAGGTTTCTATGAACATTTATCTCACTTCTGGTTTACTGCCCCTTTAGAAATAGTTTTCACTAAACAGAACAATTTAGCCTCATACTGGTAAAAGAAAAAGTCACAATGTGCTCTACCGATATTATTTGGCATTCATTATTGCATAAAATGTACGTACAAATAAATACATACTATATACCTAGCTCTTGGTGAGTTTTGTACTCCATATACATTCTCATTTCATAGTTTCAGTTCAGAGGGTCTCTGAGTAAAGTCTGGGTCAAAATTGGACCTAAACTGTTTAGTTCATGTAAAGCAAGCAAACAAACAACTGATGGATAAATA
>OOFB01024270.1:50874-70082 GCA_900323305.1 Trachyrincus murrayi
TCATCTGCACCTGTCACTAGTACCACACCGTGATCTCTCCACAGAACATTCCTACACACACACACACACACACACACACACACACACACACACACACACAGCCAATGACTTCAGTACAGTACACATTATACGGTTGAAAACACTGACCACTGGACGGCACAAAAAACAATCACCATTCATCATCCACATGAGACCTGTTTGCATTGTGATAAAAACATAAAACGCCTGAGAACACACACACACACTAGCTCTGGACGCCGCCTTATGGAAACGCACACACATACCTCACAACATTCCATGGCGTCTGGCAAGCGGTCCAGCTTCCTGTACGCCACGGACATGTGGTACTGGCTCATGGCGCGGTACTTGAGGCTCCAGCCTTTTCCGTAGTCGTTGACCAGTTCAGCTGCTTTGCAGGGGAAGAACAGGGCTTTCTCGTAGTCCTGCTCGGTACACACGGGAGGGAGGGGGAGGGGGGGGGGGGGGGGGGGGGGGGGGGGGGGGGGGGGGGGGGGGGGGGGGGTAACGAGTGAGACAACTGAAGCAACAGTGTTCACCGTGTAATACCGCTGGTCAAGACCTTTCAGATTAAATGATTCACGCCCGGCTCTTGATTTATCTCAGTGCTAAATCTCCCCCCGGACAGTTTAGATTATTCCCGAGTTTGAGATGTTTTATTTCCAGACTCTGGAAGCTTCTATTTTTTGTTTCATTAAGTAACGTGAGAGGAGTCCATTCTTTGAACACCACCTCATCACACTCCCATTGAAACCAATCCTTCCCCAGGAAGCCAAGGGATTAGTAATACAAATCTCTGTGCTTCTACTAAGCAGGCAATCTCGCTCGGGCAGCCGGGCTTACAACACATAGTACTCCACTAATTATTCATACGCTTTGGTTTGATGCCATGCATTATCATGCACAGGACAGGGACAGTGGCAACATGAACACTGACTCATTCTCTAATCTGATTTGGATCTGATAATCTTTTTTGTCTTTGTCTGGAGATGCTTGAGATGTTGAATCCGACAAGCATTTAAGTTTCTTTCTGCAAATGAAATACATTGTCTCCATGGAGGTGGGCACTAGTCATAGCCCTTCAAGCGATGTTCCTTTGTAATCAAATAAAATAGGACTCAATAGATCGATGAGGTCAACGCGACCGCCGAGCCGGGCTTTCCATCTACTATTTACTAAACAATTTGATAATAATGTCCGAGATTACGTATTTAATCCTGGTGGTCAATTGCCTTCATCTTCATCACAATTCAGAATTCCGCATCCTGTGGCCTACCTTGAGGTGAACATAGAAGTTTCCTAGACTACAGCACACTCTGCACTCCAGCATCTTGTCGTCGTTGTTGTGTGCGTAGCGCAGGGCTTTCTCGTAGCTCTCCAGGGCTTTCTGGAACACGCTCAGACCCAGGAAGGCGTTACCCATGCTCAGGCACACTTGTCCGTTGAGCTGTAGGCTGACGGTCGTCCCCTGCATGTCCAAGCAGGTTTTACAGTAGGACACCGTTTTCTGGTAGTCGCACAGCTTCTCGTTGCTCCGTGCCAAGTTCAGGTAGCCCTCTGTCAGGTAGTCGGGGTCCTCCATCTCCCTGGCTGTGTCGATTTGGGCTAGGGCATACTATGCAGGACAAAGAGGTCACATTGCACAAGTTATTGGGGGAACATCGGGATTCTGTGAAAGACGAATCCATTTAGAAAGAAATATATCATATTGTTTATGTATTATATATATCATATTGCGATGACAAAAAAACAAAGATCCGAGACATTAGGCTTATGCAACTAACAACTGCAACTAGGTTTTGTAGTGCAAGAGTCTGTAGCTTGCGCCATAATAACTTGCCTATTAATGAAGCCTGCACTTAACTGGGTTGATGGGTCTATGGGCACTGGCTGTTAGGAGTAGGCCGAATTATGTCATGCTCTTATACTGATGGTCTCAGTGCATGATGCTCATTTTAAATGCCATAAATGACAGAACGAATATGCAGAGAAGATTTGAGCGGCACAAAGTAGTAACCTTTGATCTCCGCCTTTTTCATAACCATTTACACATTCTTGACATGCTGCAACTGGAGAAGTCGAACTGTATCTCCCTCACAGAGATGATGACATATACAATTACAGTAGCATCAAATAGCTACCTCATACACATTCCCACCACTGGTTGCATAATCAAGATGCCTAGGGAAACTGTATACCTGTAAATTATTCAAATTATGTGCAAAATATGAGTGAGACAACGTGAAATAAAATGAAGTAATAATGCATGTCGACATTCTCAACCCACTGATCACATGTCACCAATATTCCCTCATATTCAAAATTTACTTATGTTACAACTTGTATCAAAATTCAATGCAAAATTATCGTAATCGTAATCGTACCTTGAGCATCTGTTTATATTTCCCCATTTCTGAGTGGGCAGTTATCAGACACCCCAAAACACGGAATTTCCCTCCAGGATCCGAAGTCTTCTCCAAGACTTTTGTCCAGACATCCAGAGCCTTCTCTGTCTGATTGGACTGATACAGCTTTAGGCCCTTCTCTATCTGCTGCTTGGTTTGGTCCTGGCCCATCTCTGCTACAAGATGCCTCATAAAAATATTCATCCGTTTGAGTCACGCACTTTCAGCGAGGCAGCAAGCGGGTAAATCCTTGCTATTCACAGTGCAACTCCCAAGGACAACCACTTGAAGATGATGGTCTAAAGAGGCCGGTGCCTGGAGACCCACCAGGTCCAGGTCTCTCAGCTCCGACTGAGCCCAGATACGAAGGAAACTAGATCCACCGTAGTTAAAGAGCAACAATCTGAGAGCATTGTCGCCACTGACTTTATGGAGACTTGTGGAGGGTATGGAGGGGGAAATAACTCATTCCTCAGCCCCTTCAAGAATCCCTCCTCACTTGAAGGACTTCGCGAATTCTTCCTTGGATTTCAGCTCGAAAAACGCCAAAGAAACACGTTTCCTTGCGGTGTGCTGCCAGCGATATCCCAGAATATCTACTCCCTCCACACCCCACCGAAAGGAATTCTCTGCACCCGTACAGTCCACCCCCCCCTACCCCTCCACCACCGCAGCAGAGCCTGCTCTACAGCAGATGGCCTTGTCACTCCAGACCATGTGTGCCTTCAGAAATTCTGCTCCGTCCTCAACTAAGCACTCCCAAGGTCACAATAGACTCCTTCGCAATCTCACCGCACCGAGCTCCCCTATCAGACACGGGCAGTGAGTGACCAGATCTCAGCCTACGTCTTCCCCTGCGAGACTGTGGTGCTGTGAGATAAGTCGGGCAATGGAAGTACTTTTATTTTATTTTTAAATCTTTTTGATCCTTTGAAATATTGAGAGACTACTTGTCTAGCCGTTCCTCACGGTGGCTGGCTGTTCCCATTGGGGCTCCTAATGGAGGCGGATATGGGTCTCATTACCCCCCCACCACCACACCCACCCCTGGCCACGGCGTCAGCAACTGATGCTTAGAATAGTTCACAAAGTCCCTCATGTTACTGGTCTTGGGTTTCAGCTGCACAACCTCTTGCAACACATCAATGGGATCAGGGCTTTAGCCCCCTCCAGTATAGCTTCCTCTGCCGCACGACCCCTGTTACCCTCCACAAGGATACAAATAGGCCTTTTTAGCACCTTGCTATTCACCAGATCCGTGGTCGCTCCCAGGATACATCTGTTCGGAGTCATGTCTTCCGTCTGTGTGCGGCTTGCGAGACAACCCCTGCTACACCGGTAGACGTTACCGAAACCGTGCATTCAGGAATGCAATGCTATAAAGCTGCATTCCTATTTTAAGTCATTTGTTGGCCACTGTTCAAATCGCAATTTAACCTAACCTTTAATGTCTGTCCATACCGACCCAATATATAAATGCTAACAATTCATATGTAATACATATTTCATTACCAACAATGACTAAGCTGCTACTACTCTCAACCAACTACTAAGCTATGCTCATGCACAGCGTGCCGTGATACAAGTGATGATTCAGCAGTTTCAGTATTGGTCACTTGATTGTCAGATTACAACATTAGTTCCAATCCAGTGGCTTTGGCCAATAATACCCGAAATTCGGATTGGCATCCCTAAGAATAATTATTATAACCCAAATGTATCATACCTTAATAATCATAATACAGCAGAGGTTCCAGGATGAATCATTTTGTGATACACATCCAAGTGTATCATTTAATGTTGATATGTACACACAAGAAATGCAGGGAGATGAGCAAATATTTACATGAGCAGCTGCACAGAATGAAGTGGATGCAAGCCATTCGAAGACGTATTGTTACAATATCACGATAGGCCGCTTCACTTGACTATTACAAATGCTTGCATGTTTTATGTTCCAGATTATTCTTCATATTGAACCCGTTAATATCTGAACACAAAACAATAACACATACCCAAGTGCACGGAAAACGCTGACGACTGGTATGCTATTGGTTATAGTTTTGACACAGCACTTGCGTTGTCCATTCTAGAGCAAAAATAAGACACGTTTAAATACATGCCCAAGAGACAATGACAAGTACGGCATTCAGTGGACTTGTAGCTAAAGAATGATGGAGTGGGACACCAACCAGCAGCAAATACCCTGCCCACTCAGTTAATACAGCTACATATCGAACCCTGTGGTAACTTACATTTGTAACATAATTCGGTTATTGGAAATAATCTGTTGCCAATCATGACCGATCTATGCTGTTGCTCCGTTTAAAGTTACCCTAATCAACAGTACAAATATTTAACCATGATCCAGAGCCAGATCCTAATTTTCAAGCTATCATCCCCATCATATCGAAAAGATGTGGGCTGCTGTATACTTGCGCTAGATTACAACATCCTGAAAAAGCCAAACAACATCAGCTAAAACAACATCACAATACTTTTGACGCTTGTCCAGGACAGGGGTTGTGATATTTCATTTGTTGAGCCACTGTTCATTGTGAAGTCCCATCACTATCCAAATAAGAGGAGAGAGAGTTTGTACTGCATGAGTTCTCTCCAGTTGGAGATAGTCCAGTTCCTTGCTCAAAGTAACTGCTGTGCTGGGAATGAAAACCGAGGAAGTGGAAAGCTGAAATTCTCATAATGTAATGATATCACATCTATAATTCCACACCAGAACAAGCATGACAGAATTTGAAATGACATGCTTCATGATTCAATCAAAATGTTTCCCCGTATGTTTAAACACACTCTGATCCAGCGCAAGTATACAGTGGGCTTGGCCCTGCTCAGAAATGAATCATTACCAGAATTTTGGTGACAACCATTTGTTGTGGTTGGAAAGCATAAGACATCTGAGATCACGGCCCCTTAATGACAGGAAACCTGAAATGTCTGGGGGTGGGGGTTGGGTTTTTAAACATGACAGAACATCAGAAGTTGCTTGTTACAACTCAGTTTCTATGGGTTCTCATACCTCGTTGGCTGACTTTTAAACACCTGCACATTATTATTCATGTACATATCTCTTCGCATTATCAAGTCAAAACCGGACCGTGAGCAGATTATTTACGTGCATGTACACACACACACACACACACACACTCATTGTAATTGAGCAGCCATGCTGATGCCACTTGTGTCCAAAAGAGGTCTGTTTGCTTTTTTTAGGCCAGCACAAACTGCCAGTTCGTGAGGAGGATTTTGATCCCCCTGATTACGGAAACCACAGACGTGGCCGGGTTGAACTTCAGCGTGTTCGCGTCCCCTTTCTTGCACTTGTCCCTGAAGACGTATATGCAGCCGTTGCAGCTGGCCACCTTCCACAGCGACGGCACGCAGCTCCACACCTCGGGGAAGCGCAGGCGCGTGAAGCTCTCCAGCAGAGGGTTGTAGCACACCAGGGAGTCTCCCTCCGCCACCACGAAGATCACGTCCATGTGGGCCGCGGCGTGCATGCACCCGGCGAACGGCAGCATGTAGGGCTTGATCTGGCACTTCTGCGCGGCCGTGTCGAAGCACTGTATGAGGCGCGACGGCTTCGTGAAGAAGTCCATGTCGTTCTCCTCGCCGCCCAGCAGGTAAATGGTGCCCCCCAGGTTGACCCCCGCCGCCCCGGACACCGCCGTGTCCAGCTGGCCGGTCTCGGTCCACATGTTGTCCTTCACCGTGTAGTAGATGACGGCGTTGGACAGGGTGTCCTGCAGGGTTTTCCCGCCCAGGGAGTAGATGGCGTCCTCGCCGGGCACGGACACCATGGTGTGGTGGAGACGGTCCCTGGGCAGCGGGGCGCAGCGCTCCCAGTCCATGGTGTGCATGTTGCACTTCCACATGCGCCGCGGGATGGACCCGCCCACCACGTACAGGTCGCCGCCGTGCTTGCAGGCCGCCGTGATCTGGTGGCAGAGGCTGTTCTGGCCGCTCACGCTGATGGCGTCGTCCTCGTCGCAGTGCAGGGAGACGGCCAGGGAGTGTGTCCGCGTCTCCTCCTTGCCTATCAGATATATGTGGACCTTCTCGCCGATCTCCTGCAGACAGAACAGTTCCCAAGGTTACCACACAGGTTACCAAGAGCTTACGGTAAAGAATTCCTATTCAATAACACAAGTTTTACCTTGAGATTCTCCTGAAGGACACAGGAAAACTCCTCTCTCTCCACCTTGTTGTGGTTTATCCAGGATTCGATCGCCACTGTTGGATTCTGGGAGCTCGGCACACCATCTACAGCGCAAAGATGAGGCACGCAAGTGTTTTGATTTGAATTCATGAAATAGGAATAATCAACTAAATGGGCATCGAGATGAGACAATTATTCCATTTGGTATCAGTAATTAAGGAATACCTTTAACTATGTCCAAGAGTAGACAGAGAGGCATATTAAGGAATTCCTCCGTCTGATTCAGCTGAACCAGGTGGATTTTAGCACAGTGCTTAGCAGCGGTGTACAGCTCCTGGTCACTGTGTCTGTCCGCAAGCCACATCACCTGTATGAAAAGATGGATCATCATGAGACAGATGCCACACAGTGGCTATTTTACTCATTTAGTCATTTAGGAGATGATATTATCCAAAGCGACTTCCAGTGAATTTTAGATACGTGTCGTTAAGGAGCCAGTAGCCATCTTGCTCAAGGACGCCTACAGGCAGACTGTAGTGAACGGGGTTCGAACACCCTAATCGCTAGACTATACTGTACTCTCCTCCCAACTAAGTAGTCAATATTGCCTAGGGGCACCAATGGGGGAAAAAATAAATCACCTGTAGGCAGTTCTTGACCTCAACTGTCCGTGAAAGAAACCTGGAGCACTCCTCAAACAGAGCGGTTAACTGATACATGTCCGCCATCTCGTAGGTATCCTGCAGGTCCTCCACTCTCAACTTAATGGTGCCGTGGTAGATGTAGTCCACCAGCAGCTGGAAGACCGTGGCGCTGACATCCTTCAGCTCTATAGTGCGGTTGTGGGACTCTTTGAGGTTGGAGGTGAACATGGAGCGGAAGAAGCTGCTCTGGGCAGAGAGCACCAGGCGGTGGAGCTGGAACTCCTTGCCGTCCACGTTGATGGTGACATCCGCAAACAGGCCGTCTTCCAGGCACAGGTCCATGATGCTCTTGACTACGCGGCTGGAGTGGGAGCGGTCGGTGAAGGTGTATCCCAGGAAGTAGTTCTCCTCTCCTACTGAGCCCCCCACACTGAGGCTACCCTCCTCAGTTGACTCCATCACGAATATTCGCCTGAGGGTTGTTAAGGAGAACAGTATTATTGCTTTTACATACAAAGGGCCCACACACCGACAGATTACAAAATGCATACATATTGCGAATTATAACTCGTCTCCTAAAGTACAGGATACTAAGTATACAAAGTTCCTATAAAAACATTTCACTGTATGTCAATGTATGTCATCTTTGGTGGGAGTGGCGGGTAGATTTGGTGGTGGGTGAAGTTTAATTCATTGCGTACATGTGCATGCAACCAAATAGAAACAATACATGGGGTTGTACAGAGCTGCTATAGCCGTAAAGGAAAGGTGCCCCTGTTACTTGTTGGGCGTGATATCTGCGTGTGGCTAACGGTATACAGCTAGTGTTAGCACTTCTCTGGGATAAGATAAGCTAACGTTGACGGCGTGCAAAATGATTTAATATGACGCCAGTCACTAGATTGTATGGCATTTAATTGTTTCATATTCGTCAGCAAAATGGTAGTGGTGTACACGATGAACTATAAATATTTCTTATTTACCTTTTCTTCACTTCTTATCATTCATAGATATTTGAACTGTTACCCGGAAGTAAATACACTCTTCATCGTTCCGCTGCGGATGACTTTTGGTGCCACTTAGTGGTGGAGTCGTGTTACTACAGTTTGTATTTTAGTTTGGGCTCGGGGAAAAAATACAATTTAGGCTCTTAGCCACTCACATGCATGCTCCCACAAGTCTCACAAATCAGACATCTTCATTATTATCCGAGATTAGGCTCTCACACCATAGGACGGTCATTGCGCTCATTCTCTGCCTTTTGTAGGAATCTGTGTGTGTGCAAATTAAAGCAGACTAAGCAACAATTCACCTTCTGACATTCTAGACAGCGAGTGATCGATGAGCATTACAGTAGGCCTCCTCCCCGTCTGCTAAAATAGAAGATACACGTGCTTTATCAGACAAAGAAAACGTTGGAATGCGTGAACAAAAAAAAGCCCGCTATAGCCAACTGGCTACTGGTCCTTTTTTCCAAGGTGAAAAAATGCGCGGCATTCAGGTCGGGACTTGGCCTTTCAACGTGTCTGTCTGGTTGCATGAAGGCGGTTTAGTTGAGCAGAAGGGAATGAGACGCAGTTGGAGGCTATATCGACTGAAAAAGGCATGGAGATAATTAAAATGCAAATTAAACTTAGATTCTGTTTCCAGATTATTTTATGTCTGTGGTTTGGACAGGTTTTTGAGGGTAAGGCTCGTTTTATATTATATTGTATAAGCATTTTAGTCAGCAGGCTTGAATATTGCGGTTGGTAATAGTAATATCTGAAGCTTTTATTTTCTGTGAATACTTGCAATTAACATCATTTTCATTAGCAGATGTGGCTGCAGTCATATACGGTAGGCCTGCGCCTCGGAGCAGCACAACAGTCAGTGATGCAAACCTGATATATGAGGTGCTTCTCCCGAGTTCAAATGCATTCTAGATTATATAATCTATGATAGCTAACACTTTTTAACGTACATACTAAAGTAATATTCCTCTTTATTTGTGCAGTTCTTGCTCGGTGGGGTTGAGATTGACCAGGACAACAACTTTGTCTTGCTTGATAAGGAGATGGCATCTATGAGGAAAGGTCGGGCATTCCTGGCTCAAATCAACGACAATATTCCCAAAACCCTGAACTCAATGGAGACCATGCTGAGCACACTAGAGGACCCGAAGCAGAAGTCCACCACTCGGATCCAGTTTCAAAGCCTTGTCTTGAGTATGGTTTACTCTGCACATTTTGCCAAGACCCTAGAGAGGGAAGAGGACCAACTGGCCTGGGGTGGGATACTTCACAGACTGGCAAATGTCACCGTTCAGGAACTGCGGGGCAATGACATCTTTTTAACATGACGATATTTTGTGTCCTTTATAAGCATGTAAGAAAAGAAGAATTAGTATTTTGTGCAGTAATCACACATATACCAGTATTCTTAAAATACAGTGTTAACTTAATGTTCTTTTTAAACATCGATTCAATGTGGTCCATCGTCATCAAATAAAACTTTATTCAACAACAGTACAAAAAACAAGAAGCATAGAATTTGTTTTGCGTATATTACCTTAGGCTTGCGTGAATAGAACAATCCCTGAAGAGCGTTACACCATGAATGATGCATGATGAATGTGTGTACAAGAACATCCGGTACAATATATACATATAAACAACACAAATCATCTTCACCAGGCTTACTTCTTCTTTCCCTTCGGTGCTTTAGCATTCTCGGTGCGCTTGGATCTGGTCTGGGCCACAGTCTCTGCCTCCTCAAGGGAAGACAGCTTTTTCCTAAGCCTTGCATCCCCAGCAGCAGCATCTCTGCTGGAACGCTGCTGCCTACTGTTCCCCCGCTGGCTTCTGGAGCTCGTCGCTCTAGGCGCCTCTCCCTCCGTCAGCCTGCACCACTCGCTCACCGGGGAGTCGTCACGCTTCCATACGAGGACGTTAACCCCTGCGGTTCACACGCTCACCTGATTAGGCACCATACTAATGCACCCAGTGTTCAGTGTTTTTAAATGACATTAACTTTTGTCGTTCGTTTCTGTTGAACTCACCCATTCCAGATGCTATTACATCCCCTCTTGGGTTGAATTTGTTGACCTGTAAATACATAGATAAAGTACAGATATTGTAAAGTACAGTAACAGTTTAAGATAAGCCCAGTGCTCTTGAATGTCTTTCATATACTCACAGGTATTATTCCAGAGGCATTAGGATCTCGTATTTGACACACCAGCTCTCCCGTGTTGGCATCGTACACATCGACGGTCCTCAGATCCCCGGGGCACACTTTATCGTCTGGATAGCGTCCAACCACTACGAGGTCGTATATGGGATGCCACGTGGCCTACGTACACATTGACGAATATATATACGAGTCATGGTCATACAGTAAAATAAGTCTAGTGGTTAGAGTGTTTGACTCCCTGCCAAGAGTAAGATGCCTAACCCCTAGCTGCTCATTAATGACATGCATATCTAAAAATAAATGTAAGTAAGTCGCTTTGGATAAAAGCTTCTGCTAAATTACTAAATAGTAAAATAGCTACTGTAATTATTAAAAGCATGACATGGACTGGGATGATGATTTTGGAGGGGGAACAAACTTTGATGGGTGTGAGATGTTGAAACTGCCGGTGTGGGTGTTGGATGACATGTTCTGGTCTCGACCAATCAGAAGAGGTGTAGACCCGGATCTGGTTGCACTGGTCCGTGGTAAGCAACTTGGAGGAGTCGGAAGGGTTGAAATATGCTGTGTGAAAAGTGATTTTTTTTAATATAAACATCACACACTATGTAACTTTTCTACTGCAGCAATTTACTCAACTAGAAAGTTTCTCAAGAAGAAAACACGCCCATCCACAAGTCAATCCATCCAGGGAATTTTTCTCTATAAATAATTTTATTTTGGTCCACCAATCTCTTTTTCATAATTTCAACCTACCGGAGTTCACAGCCTTGTCATGAGGCAACTCATGGAGGAAGCTTTTCTTGTCTTTAATGTTTCTCAAATCCCACAGTTTGACCATGTGGTCAACAGAGGCCGTCACCATCAGCCAATCACATCGGGGATTGAACTCTGCGTGCGTCACTTTAGCTTTGTGCAACTTGTCGCTAAAGATCTAGAATTAAGCAAACAATACGTGTTTTGATAGCTAAAAGATTACATTGTTCAAATGTATTTACTAATAACATGTTATTTTATTTTGGGCCTCTTTACCTTTTGGCCATCCAGACTCAGTAACGAAAGCTGTCCCACATTGTCCCCGGTCACAAGCATCTGTCTGCTAACAGACACATCTACACAGCAGTACCAGTAACTGTAAGGGAAAGTGTTGCTATGTTATTTACTGAGCATGGCTGTATAATGACATGACATTTTGGAACTATACCAAAGATGTGACGACATTTGTAACAATAAACGAACAGCCTTGGCTTTTAATCTCAAAGCTCACCAAACGTCGTGGTAGTCATGGCTACAGTCTTGAGTTGTGGACAGGACTGTGGATGTGCAGCCCTCAAAGCTACGCAGGGACAGGGTGCCATCACCAGAGGCTGTGTAGACTTTGGAGAGGTCCGTTGGGCAAAACTTCATCCCGCCAATAAAGTCTCCAGCTCCTTTCTATGCACAACAAGACAAATGCATGCTTCTCATTTGCTATTTCCAGCCCCCCCATATAATTAAAGAACAAATGTAGGTTTCTACTCAGTGGCATAGGCTAATATACAACGTGTGAATTATAAACTATGACAACAATGTATGCCTTTCTCACCCCTTGAATAAAAGTTGTCTTGTTGAGAGCATCGAAGTTCCAGAGCATAATGTCTCCACCCTTGGAACCAACAGCCAGTGTGGTGGGATAAGTAGGATGCCATTCAAGAGCAGTAATTCTGCGATTAAATGGGCTGGCGGTGCGGTGGAGACTGTAAGACTCAAGGGAGCGAACGAATGGTTCCTGGAGGCACTGAAACAACAGTTAAAACGTGATAGTAAATGGGATTGCAATGTTACCTGGGAAAATCACCATCTATGAATAGAAATACTACCTGTCGCATTTGGGAATGGAGACTTTCCCCCAGAGTGCTCTTATAAATGTAGTGCAAGATGCTTCTGGGCACGCCTCTCTTGCAGATTCCTACGTAAGCCGTATGTAGAGTAGTCGTTTTAGCGAATTCAGTGAAATTATGAATATAGTTTTGGTCGTCCGCTTTACTTGAGTGAGCAATACAGACCTGCTTTCGTGGTCTCGTCCATCATATCGCGTACTTTTTTGGCAATAGTTCGCCCGGAGCTCTCGCCAATTCTTCTCTTCGCTTTACTTTTCATTTTCCCTTTCCCTGCCAAAAAACAGCATTAACTAGAGTTCGCAAAAATAGTAAATCAGAAACTTGCACATTTCAAGCTTACCTATGACTTGTTATTCGCTGGATGAACTCCCGGTATGTGGACGCAAGTGTACCACGCGAGTAAAAAAAAAATACTGTTTTGTAACATGTTGTGTGATACCGTCGGCGGACGGTAGGTGGCGGTGTGTTTGAATACGGCGGCCCTTCCCGGAAATAAACGCAGATACACGTGATCGACCGTTGTCGAATATCATTGGACGAAACGGAATCTTTTTGAAATTCGGGGCTTACGTTCAAAGCGGTGGGAAGTTCGAAGTTGAAAGTAAATAAGACCGTGGTTACACGACGAACACTTGGGACCAAAATGATGTAAGTATCACCAACTCTTACTAAACATTGGTCATATTTTCAATTGTGGATTTGCTGCATTTTGTTCAGTGTGTAGAAAAAAAAACATCGTGTTCGCTTCTTCTGCCTGCGACGTACAGCCATAGTCGGCTAACTTTAGCCGAGCTATTATTTCAAGTCGGCTAACTGTTTACAATGATCTGTTCCAGGAAGGGTAGGACCGCCCGCAGACCCCAGAAGAAACAAACCAGCAACGAAAGAGATCCAGTCGGAGTAAGTGCTAACTTTATTTGGAACTACACAGACAGATAAAGAACTGACTATCGTTATTATTTGACGGTTGCCTCATTGTGTTGTATGTGTGTGTAACAGTACAGGACAGTAAACAGTAGCCGAACTGAATCACATGCGGTGATTCTCAACGACTCGAAGTCAATGCAATTGTTTTGGCTACCGAAACAACTCTGAAACCTTTTTGTTTGTTAACTTGATTGCTAAGATCTGTGGATCCAGAGGCTGGATCCACAGATCTTAGCAATCAAGTTAACAAACCAAAAGGTTTCAGAGTTGTTGACCAGTGGTAGTGAACCACTGGTCCTGAATGGTAAAGATCAGTGGTCCATATTGTAACCATGGCTATGTTTTACTACGTGCTAGGTGTACTGCCGGGTACGACCTTTAGGTGCAGACGACAAGGAGTGCTGCGTGGAAGTGATCTCCACTACCACCGTTCAGCTGCATCCACCGGATGGGCTCAAAGTCAATCGAAATGGAGAATTCAAAGAGGTGTCCAGCACTACATGTGTATATACACGAATCAATATTTGAAACTAGTAGTATTTTTTTAGAAAATGTTATTGGACATACTTACACTAACCTTCTGTTTGTTCTTCAGACGCAATACTCCTTTAAGAAAGTCTTTGGAGTTCAAACGTCTCAGATGGAACTGTTTGAAGACGTTGCCAAACCCCTTGTGGATGACTTGGTCCATGGTAAAAATGGTAAGGGAATCAATATTGTAATACTTTTTATTTATTTTTTATGTTCTACTTCTGTAATATTTTTTTGTTGACCTATACCAATCAATGAGTGCAACACACTGTTCATTTCCACATTGCTATGTTTTTCAGATGACATAATATAATCTGCTGTAATCTATGATTGGTTCTGTGTTCCAGGGCTCCTCTTTACATATGGAGTCACAGGAAGTGGTAAGACCTTCACGATGACGGGCTCCCCAGGCCAGGGTGGTCTTTTGCCCCGTTCCCTTGACATGATCTTCAACAGCATCAGCCCCTACCAGGCCAAACGATTTGTAAGGCGTTACACCTCACTTTATATTGGTTTTAAGTTATGAATATATAAAACGTGTGGCTTTTGTTCTAAGAAATGGAAGGTGCTTTGCAAATGTAACTCTATTCATGCTCTTCGCTCTTCTTTCCCCTCTAAGGTTTTTAAGACGGATGATAAAAACGGCTTGGATGTACAGAGTCAAGTTGACGCTTTGTTGGAACGCCAGAGGCAGGACAACCTGCCCTCTGTACCCAAAACGCCCTCTTCCAGGTAAGGCTAACCATGCGAGTTCTGCTCCATGTGTGCCGGTGCTCCATCGTGATTGTTCATCAGTTTTAATCGACCACATTCGTGTGCTTAGGCAGAAGCTGGATCCTGAGTTCGCCGACATGATGAATCCAGAGGACGCGTGCAGGTCTGAGGGGGTGGACGAGGACAGCAGCTACGGGGTCTTCGTCTCCTATATCGAAATCTACAACAACTATATCTTTGACCTCCTCGAAGAAACGCCCTACGACCCAATCAGGCCAAAGTGGGTTCTTGCAATAATAACCAATAATAATATAGAAATTAATAATTATTTAAAACATTGTTTTAATATACATAAAGGTTTTGAATATTTAAGGCTTTATTAGTACTTTGAATTTTAAAAACTTTTGTTAAATGGAAGTTGTATTCCTCAGTAGCATAGTGGAGGGATAAATGTTTTTGTCTTTTGTTAGGTGGAATGGCGCTACGCCCAACACTGAGTTCATGTACGTGAACAGTGCAAGCCACACCCCCCCCCCCCTTAATCAGACTAGCATCCCAATGAAGCAAATTCCCTTGCTTTCTATCATCCAATCTGCGTCATCAAATGTAGTTGCTCATGTACACGTGCGTGTGTTGTTTCTCTGATTTGTCAGCGCTTGATTTGTGGTCCAAAAGGTGTTAGTTGCTTACCCATTTAATCAACACTGATCTGTGCAAAAGTCCCATTGAATGGCATTTGCCTAATTACCTTTCTTCACACACCAACGGTGGCAGTGCTTTCCAATATCTATACCCCCTCCTTTAGTATCAGCCTTCATCGTTGCATGTCTTCACCTCTCTCTCGCTCTCTCTCTCAGTGGCTGCAAGTTATTCCATTGCTCCCCTGTCTCGTCAATCATTTTTGTAGTTGAAACCAAAAGAGCCAGAGAAGTTCTGTTATTGACTATTTGTCCATGTCTCTCCTCCAGACCACCACAGTCCAAGATTCTCAGAGAGGATCAGAACCACAACATGTATGTTGCCGGATGCACGGAAGTCGAGGTGAAGACCACCGAGGAGGCCTTTGAGGTGTTCTGGCGAGGTAAGCTGTGCGGACGAATGGAAATGAATGACTCACACACACTCGGCACTCTGCAGTGATGACTGGTTGTTTCGGACCTGGCATGGCTCCTTGCTCCCTTGCGGGGTGGCGCTCTGGCCAGGGAATGACATGAATTTATCTTCTCTCTGAGCAGATTAGAGGTGTGAATTAACTAGTTTAAAGTGGCCAACTTTGCATCAAATTTTTTTTTTATACATACAGTTTAAAAGTGTGGTTTTCTCCCAGGTCAGAAAAGGAGGAGAATCGCCAACACCCAACTAAACAAAGAGTCGAGCCGCTCCCACAGCGTGTTCATCATCAAACTGGCCCAGGCGCCCCTCGACGCAGACGGGGACAACGTCCTTCAGGTGAGCTCACGTCTCAAAGCTCTTTAGTTCCATATGAAGTAAGGCCACGGTCCACGTAAGAGTTAATGGAGAGAATACTGTCTTAACCTTTGGTGGTCCTCGTGTTGTTCAGGATAAGACCCAGGTGGCTGTGAGCCAGCTGTGCCTGGTCGACTTGGCCGGCAGCGAGCGTACCAGCAGGACCAGAGCCGATGGCAACCGTCTCCGTGAAGCTGGTACGTTTCCTGCTAAACCAACCGGCTACTGTGTTTGGAGGGGGGGAAGAAGGGATGTATGCATGCAGCGTTGTTAAAACTATTTTCTAATTGCAGGCAACATTAACCAGTCCTTGATGACACTGAGGACGTGTATTGAAGTCCTGCGGGAGAACCAGATGTGTGGCACGAACAAGGTTGGTATTTGGATCTATGCTCCTGAGCAGTGCACCCGTACTGTATTGATCCGTGTGTGTGTGTGTTTATTCCTGTGTTTGTCTGCCCCAACAGATGGTTCCCTATAGGGACTCCAAAGTCACCCACCTGTTTAAAAACTACTTTGACGGAGAAGGCAAAGTGAAAATGATCGTGTGCATCAATCCGAAAGCGGAAGACTATGAGGAAACCATGGTAACGTAATCCTTTTCCTATCTTCTTTTAATTTTTTTGAAAAGCCATCTCCTCTATGGCGTCTTTTTGCTCAAATGTATGTGTGTGTGTGTGTGTGTGTGTGCACAGCTGGTGATGCGCTTCGCGGAGATGACCCAGGAAGTGGAGGTGGCGCGTCCAGCTGACAGGCCAGTGTGTGGCTTCGCTGCAGGCAGGCGCCAGAGAAACCAGGCCTTCAAAGACGAGCTTACTCGCAAGTTGGACGATCGGGGAGGCCCAGTAGACCGAGGTGACTGCCGTGGCGCGTTGTGGTTGTTTTCTTTTATATTCCGTGGAACTAGAATAACTACCCGTGCGTCTGGAATAACCACCCTGAATAGACAGACCTTTCAGTCATTTTGGGGGGATGTCTTCATCTCATGGATCGGAGGGTTATTTTGGTTGTTAATAATAATTTATTTTGGGGACCGTTTTTCACTCAGATTAAAAGCTACAATGAATACAGATAAAGACCAAAGTGTACTCAGGATAAAGTAGCAAGCATGAGAAACAAAACAAAAAGTAAAAAGAGAGGCAGTCAGAGCAGTTCAGAAATGTAACATTTGTTGTGTTCTCCAGACTTGGCACTGGACCAGCTGCTGCACAGTATTCCCCCGCTCCCCTGCTGTGAGCTGATGGACCCCCACGATGACATCACCTTGCCCCGGGTCATCGAGGCTCTGGAGAAGAGGCAGAGGATCCGGCAGTTGATCATCGATGAGTATAAACAAGCAGGTGGGCTCCCGAGTGCTGTAGGTAAAATGTGTACACCGCTCGCCAGCTTGGTATTTACCTTCTTTTTGTTTATCATTCTTATTCGTCAGCCAACATGATGAGGTCTTCACTCAAGGACCTGGACGACAGCCTCTTCTCCAAGGAGGATTTCATTCACAAGCAAAACGGCAAGCTGGCAGAGAAGGACAGAGTCATCCAGAAGCAGAAGGCTGATATGGAGGGCTTGGAAAAGAAAACAAAGATGCAAGAATACAAGGTCCGAAGCCATCCCATTCACCACAGCCCCATTAATGTGCAGTTGTATACGGTGTAAACCAGGTTTATTGGCTGAATATACAATATACTAATGCAAGTCTGTCACACATCACGTCTACAACATAACATAACATAAGAGTAATCTCCCACATTCTCATATCTTACCACTATAAAATGGGCTATCGAATAACTGCAGTTCTTTTAGGGGAGCAAAACAATTGACACTATTTAATTGAATATGTTTGCCATTTTATACTACTCTATACTACTATATTTTCAGTATGTTTTATGTCCTTTTTTTTCTTCTCTTTTATCCATTTTTCTTATTACCGTCCTGTACTTTCGGCTGTGGCACCCTCATTCCCCAGCTGGGACCGAAGAAGTACATCTCATGATTGTTTTTACCGTTCTGTTTGTTGCCTACAGATCGACGTGCTGCAGAAGACCACCAACATCTACGAGGTGGACAAGCGGTCGCTGCAGCAGGAGCTGGAGACGCGGGAGCAGCGGCTGAAGAGGGAGCACATGGAGAAGAAGCGCATGGAGCAGCGAATGCAGGGCATGGTGTCGGACACGCAGCACAAGTGGGAGAAGGAATGCGTATGTAGACGTTCTCTTTGAATGTTGCCGGGCGTCTCTTTCTCTACAGCGATGTTTGTGTGCAAATGGACATGACCCACGCACAGAATTGGTATACATTTAAAGGGCCCCTATTTGACTTGCAGGTGGGATGTTGATTGCTGATTGGGAGTTGATTGGGAGTGTCCACCCAGTGGACTGTACCAACTGGTGGGCGGATCTATCCGTCATACATCTGGATGGACACTCCCACTTGTGATGTCACTAGGGGGTAGATTTTGACATGGTATAATCAACATCCCACTTGGTGGTAAAATAATAACCTAGTAGTGGTAATAATAAACACCTCGCACTATAAGTTTTCTCATGAGCAGCCTCTAGTGGCTGAAGTTGTAGCTACAGGTATAGCTATGTAAAAGTGGACCAGAATAAACCTATTCATTAGTTACATAGTGCAGGTTTAAATGTCTATCTTAAAATTGTACATACATGTGTATTGTTAGTTTACCATTTATCCTACTAGTCTTCTCGTCTGACCAATTGTTTGCATCGCCTTCTTCCGACTACAACGGTGTTGCTGGGTTAAACCTGTTTGGTGGCCTCTCCAGAGGCTGTAGGCTGAGCTCTCCTCCTAAACACCATTGGTCCACTGCTGTGTGCAGGAGAGGCGCGTCAACGCCAAGCAGCTGGAGATGCAGAACAAGCTGTGGGTGAAGAACGAGAAGCTGAAGCAGCTCAAGGCCATCGTCACGGAGACCAAGGGGCCGTCGGCAGCGCCGCCCCCCGACCCGCCCCAGCGGCAAGCCCGCCCTCAGCGACCTCACCGCGAGGAACGGGTTCCTGCCAAGAGATCGGCGTCTCCCTCGCCTGTGCCCGTACGTCCCCCCCCACCACAATTCACTAACCTATTAATCCTAATGCAGAATTTATTACATTCTGTTTTTTTACCAAGGTTAGGGTATTACTGATGCGATGCAATGTATTCTTCATTACGGTTGTATCGTGATGAGATTATCGACTAATTCTGCATGGCTACTAACCGTGTGTACCGCATGTATCCGCCAAGCCCGTCGACTTCCTCAACCAGCTTGCTACTC
>OOFB01024270.1:70102-83285 GCA_900323305.1 Trachyrincus murrayi
AAGGTTAGGGTATTACTGATGCGATGCAATGTATTCTTCATTACGGTTGTATCGTGATGAGATTATCGACTAATTCTGCATGGCTACTAACCGTGTGTACCGCATGTATCCGCCAAGCCCGTCGACTTCCTCAACCAGCTTGCTACTCGTGGTGAGGCTCCCAAGGTCAGGCCAGCGACAGGGTCAGCTCCAGCGGTGAGGTCCGAGACTAGGCCCCCCTCCCCGAGCCCCAGCTCCACACGCTCTCCGCCCGTGGCCTCCCGTGTCTCCGCGTGGGAGCGCTGTGCGGCCCAGACCGGCAGCAGGCCGGCCAGGGTGGCAGTCAGGTGTTGTGCTTGGGAAGAAGCAGAGGAGGCCGGCCCACGCTGCTCTACCTCGCCGCATACGGTGGATGTAGAGGGGGCTTACTGGGTCAGTGCTCCACGGTCACTGAGTTGTAGAAATGCCACAACATGAGTCAGTTGTTTGGAAGATAGTTTCGTCTTCTTTTTATTTTTTATTTTTCCCAAAGCGACTTTCACGTGAGGCAGAAAGTGATCAAAGCAATCAGTCAATATTGGAGTGAAGAGAAAATACAGAAGTTCAGAGTAGCTATAGGAATCAGAAACAAAGGGTACTAAATGCACTAAACCATTGAAATGTGTTTCCTACTCCCATGTTAACAACCAAATAGTCCTATTTGGACAACGCATGCATTATAACGCTCTGGATTTTGAACGTGCCGCTTCTCCTCCTGGTAACTTTGCTCTTCCTGCTCTGGTTATATTTTTTTTTTGTCGAGCAGACCACCACGCCCGTGCGTCCGCTCCACCGCCGCTCACGCTCGGCCGGCGGGGAGAAATGGGTGGACCACAAGCCCGCCTCCAGCGTGGACCTGGGCACGATGCTGCAGCCCAGCATACCCAACTCCATCAAGGTGTCGGCCCCCAGCGAGAAGGTCCTGTCCAAGTGTGACAGGTACGTCCTCACCCACCAGGAGGTGGCCTCCGACGGGGAGATCCAGACCAAACTCATCAAGGTGAGCCTCCAGTAACCCCCAGATGCACCCCTTTGAACTTGGAGTTCCCACGTGGAATTAGTTTTATTTTGAATCAGCCGCTTCCTGGTGCGTTGTGAGTCTCTGACCTTTGATCGATCAATCTAAACGATACATTTTCATCCAAAAATGCATACAATTCATTAAAGATGGATTTGCCTTTGACTGAGAGCAAGAGACAAAGAACGGAGAAAAACAAATGCATCATCATTATTTAACATGTAAGATATAGTAATATTATTAGTAATATAAGGTTTAAGTTACTTTGACTTACACCTTTATTTATATTGATCACAATTATTCAAACATTATGACATTCCCTACACAGACATGCTTTAACGTAATGGCAGAAATAAAATAATTAGATGAGTTACACATCCCAACAAGCCCAATGCGCGCACACCGTCAATCAGCGCAGAATAGCGGCCCCAACCCACCAGAACTAAGGTGATTACACAATGATAATAATTTGTCTGATTGCCTTAACATGAATTAGCTCCACGATAGAAGCGGCACCACCACTGTGTCTTTGTGTTCCAGGGTGATGTGATTAGAACCAGAGGGGGCGGTCAGTCAGTCCAGTTCACCGACATTGAGACTCTGAGGCAGGAGCTCACCACAGTCCCCAGGTAAGGGTCCATAATGTAATGTAAACACAGGTGGCAGCAGGGCTGCCCAGCTGCCACCGTGCCTCACGTGTTCCTCTGAAGCGGGCAGCGTGCTTCTTGCGGAAAAGAAGTTTGGCGAGGTCGTAAGAACAAAATGACGTGATTGCGGAAAAAACTTAGCGCATACCTCGCAAACTGCTTGCACCTCCAAGATTTTTTGCAGATGACTGCAATGTGTGCGATTAGTCAGAAAATCAAGGCAGGCGTGATCTATTTAAATTTATTTCAGCAATCGGATTTCTGATTTCCCGTCTCCATGGAGACCCCACTGGTGTGTTAACTAATGGAACATTCAGTGACCAAACCGAAACCGCATTGAGTATAAAACAAGTTTGTCTGCGGCTTTCGGTCTCGACCAGCCAAAGAAAAGTCTACTTTTAAAGTATGCTGCCCGCTTTGCTCTGTTCTGCAGCCGTAAGAGGAGGTCGTCAGAGGGAAGCCCTCCAAGTACAGACCGGGACGGGGAGTGGACTGATGTAGAGACGAGGGTAAGATGATTGAAACGTCTACCAGTAGTGGTTTAGTTGGTGATTCGTATTGTTTTCATGACGTTTGATTGGGCACTGTATGCAACTTCTGCTCTTCGTCCTCCTAGTGCGCTGTTGGCTTGGAGATGAGGGCTGGATCCAACATGGGTCCCGGTTATGAGCACCGCGGCTTTACCAAGTAAGCCGTTCTCTCCCTCAGCGCGACGTAAAGAGGAGTAGTGTGTGTGTGCGCTTTAAGATTACTTCTGTAGAGTGTATGGAGAAATTATTTAAAAGTTGTATTTAATTTTTTTCAGACGGAGAAAGCCCTAAAGTGGACCTCATCTTCAGTCCTGCATACCCTCTCCTGTCTCAGATGTGCAATAGTGGAACTCCAGACTTTTTTAGCTCTAGTATTTGTATTTAAATGATTCCTGTGTTTTTCATATGCAAGTGTATGTTTGTCTGTATGCCAAAGTTTGAAGAAAAAATTATTTAAAATGTTTTGTGTCTTGATGTGGCTTAAATATGCATGTCATGTTTTCATATTTTTATATTTCACTTTTTCACTACAATTTAATTTTCTTGGCACATGAAGAATCAAGTAGATTTTACTACAACAGACCTGTTTAACAGGTCTTTTATGCTCCTCTTTCTATGACATTTTTTTATATTACGGTTTTGTACAACCAGCATGGTGTGACTTTGCTTAGTCCATGTTGCAGCTGATAAAGGTATTTTCATCCTAGCATATATCTATATCTCTATCTATCTCTGTATATCTATATCTATATCTATCTGTAGATCTATATATAGATATACTCTTGGGCTACAAGGCTGGTTGAAAATAAATGTCATGTTTTATCATTGTAATAAGAGTTAAGTTTTTCTCATTGTGACATTTTTGTATCGTGTGGTAGTTAAACTTGATGAAAGGTTCCAAGTGCTGGAACATTTGGTGTTTTTATATTTGGCCTTTCAATATGCGCACCCCTTTTAGCTTTGGCTACAGCGAGATGCCCCTGGTAGCGCACTTTGTGGAGACGGTCGGTCATTAAGCTGCAGATCCATGGAACCAGTCCTGGTCTCACTCCTAGGTCGAGTAGACACTGTACCTCCACTGTGAGAATCTATCTAATCTAATTATGTCAAGGATGACTTCTCTGTGTTGTTCTGGACCACCTGACAGAATTTGTTATCTAGGCAGATGTCATGGACTCTTAAGATGGTTGAAGTCTCCAAGAATTACCAGTCCAATGTCTGTGTACTTGGTACAAAGCAGGTCAGGTGAGACTGTTAGTGTCTTCAATGGGTTCCTACTGGTGTGGTGATTGGGGCTGTGAATACAACACGCGCACACACACAGCAGTAGCAGATATGTGCCGTGGGAATCTCAGGGCTCTCACTTTCACCTGCAGACATTCTAGATCAGAACTGGAGGGCATTTTGAGTGGGTCGCAGAGCATATGCCAAACCTAATCTTTAGAAAGAAGCCCATGAATTAACGAATGTTTCAATGGCTTACTATTTCATTGAGTTTAGCCCCAATTGTTGCAGCTTTTAGTTTGCTCCATGTTTTTAACAGTACATGTAGGCATTGTTGATTACTGCAACATTGGTAAATACATTTTTTATGTTTGGGCTGTCATCTAATGACTAATGACACGTGGGTCCTGAGGCTAGACCAGGTGAGAAACACTGTTCTAGATGGTCTGGAACACTGATGCAGGTTAAGGGATATGATGGAACACTGATGCATTTGGAAAACAAGGTGTAGCCATCAGTAGCTAATAATTCCTAAGGCATGTGGCGAGTACACCAGGTTTCTGAAATTACAGCCACATCTACACATTTTTTTGTCAAGACAGCCTGCACTCAGTCTGTGGCCTCCTGTGTCTCCGCGTGGGAGCAGTGTGTGACCCAGGCCGGCAGCAAGCCCATGTGGTGCTCCCCACACATGCCCAGCAGCAGAACCACCCACAACCCCACGACTGGCCCAAAATATTGGTGTAAAACTGGAATAAAATTACATAAATACAGTACACAATATCAGAAGTAGCAATATTAATATAAATGTGAACATTACAGACAGTTGAGGTAGGCATTATTGACAGTATATGCTGCATTATTGAAGCTATACATTATGCACAGGAATCCCATACGGTACATGGCAAAGTACTTTAATGGCTATTAACCAGTTCACACAGAACTGTCCGTGGCGATGTCCGGCCACTAGATAGAGCCAGTAAACCACTGTTGGACTTCGTTTATGAAACGCTGAGGCGCGCCAGGTGCTTTCTACAACGCTGTCATCACTTGTTTTGAACGTAGATAATTATTTTCTAAAATATTAAGCAACCAATTGTTAATAACTTAATAACAGCGGGTTTCTCTTTATTTGTTCGTGTTTGTTTTGATCTGCTTAAGTATTTATTATTTAGATGTAAAAGTTGAATTAAAGCTCTTGGCAACACTGAACTAGTTATAAATGACTACTCCCTGGCATGCTTCCTGTTTATTGGAAACTACTTTTCTGTGTTTATGAAGTGAACAATGAAGTATTCAGTTAAACAAATTACAAACTTTGTCAGGTTAAAAAAAGGTTTTTCCAGTTAGCATTGTTCACAAGGCTTCCTACGATTCCACACTATTGATTGTTTTGTCAATGGAGGCCTCAGGGGAGTTGAAATAATACTATATAGATTGACATATTTGGTAGCCTGGATGAGGCACACATTGGTTGTGGTTGAATAATACTTTTTGCTTAGGAAGGTTCCTAACAGTGAATGACCCAGAAGTATCTAAGTGGCAGCCATGATAAGAGCTGGTCGAATTCTCTAAATGCTAAGGAAAGGTGCTTCAATGCTTCCTATCTTATCTCCTTCAGCATAGGGTACACTGGACCATCCTATACAAAAGGAAATGAGATAATGCCGTCCCACAATTCCTTGCGGCAGCAACATTTAAAGTGACGCACCATTCGGCCGTTCACGAAAACAAATGATCAACATGACCGTCAAGGGAAGCAGATCGTCATGTAAACAATCATACTAACTGGGATTCATGTCGATAAATATGAGTGGACAGGAGGGTGAGCGTGAGCAGCCATTCTCAATGTGACTACCATTTCATTTCACTTTTGTGACTGGTAGCCTATATTCCTTTTTTTAAATTTATATTCCAACCGTGGTAATGAAGTAATATTTTTCATCGGGTTGTGCACGTTTATAAAGCCTGTATGAACCAACACGGTAAGAACGCATGGGGCAAAATATTTAAGATGCGCTTTAAGTAGTCCATCTTCGGAACATTGTAGTTTCACCACCACGGCAGACCCACGTCCATAACACCCTCCGTCGCATCATGACGTAGCCTAGTGTAAGTGCAGTCGGATTCTCTTAGCACCGCGGTTGTCTTTTCCTAAGTCCTTATGAATTCTCCTTCACATCTTTCCTTGACCTCATGACGTTTTCCACAAAGGTCAAGGAAAAGTGGTTAGGAAAAGACATAGGACGTCACTTTTTGACTATTCGACCACAGCCATTAATTAACTTGATGGTTTCATAGCTTAAAGGTGCTGTAAGTGATGTCTTTTTGGCTAACTTCCTGTCCGTTTTTGCAGTTAGCACTCTCCTCCCTCCTTCCCATGTCACCACATGAACGCGGGTCTTGCATGAGTCCTGTCTCCTTTTCCTGGCACCTTTCTTTTCCTCTTTCTTTTCTTCAGCCAATATTTTTGGCTTGGCGTGTTTGGTTGTGAAGCCGTTCCTGGGAGCGCTGGAATCGGTAGCTTCGCCTTTTCCGCCGTTGTCAGTTACCATTGAAATCCTGCTGCGAGAGGACCGCCTCTTTGTGGAGTTCTCTCTCCTGATTGGATAAAGTAGGAACGGCAGAAATTCTTTTTTTTGTTTGCTGCAGAGCGGAGGGACTTGGAGACCCATGTTACTGACCACTATATCAGTGATGGCTGTCGAAATATAGAGCTATTTAACACTTATATTAACGAATAAATATTTTTATTTTAACGCCTTTAAAATGATGCAGAATTGGACTGGATTCAGATGCGCTAACAGCAGTTCAGAGAAAGCATAACAAGGCTTTCCTGAGATGTCATCGGCTAAACACCTTATTTACTTGTTAGCTGAGCTGATCCAGCCATTGATCAAATGTAATACAAATAATTGGAGAGAGAGATGGCTTATACAGATCTGTATACATGTCAAGGCCCTGGAAATCATGCTCATTTCATCCATTGAAGTCCAGTCTTTGTCATATAAGACACGGTATGCTACAAATGTGAATCAAATGACTTTGGAAGCAACATCTTTCAACACAACAGCCACATTGCATCTATATAAAAAAATGCTTGAAACAAGTACTGTGTGCGTTACACTGACTACAAATACAGTAACAAGTATACACTGAAGTGAACGCCCATATGATAACATACGTCTGTAATAATGCACAAGATAGTGACAATTTGGTGTCATCACCAAAATACATCTCATCATTCTGACAAAAACCTTTGGACTGCTAGGTCCAAAACGTCTTTACAGTGTTCATTGACTTCCTGTATAGCTACATGTTTCTCCTTGTGAGCTTTGCATAAAACAACTTTCATCACCAATGGTATCATACACCTTCTAGTAGGCTACGTATGCATGATGTCTGGATGTATGGTAATTTGCCTAGTAAGTAATACCTACGTATCTACCACGTCGGCGATATCTGAATCAACCCACAACCATTGGTTAAACTCCATTAGCCCATGTACCTTGAAATCCCAGGATTGAAATCCCATCTACAAGCAGTCTGGCTGAGTTTCAATTGGAACGCAGTGGAGAGTGACTAACATAGAACCTCTTGGAGAGGGTCAAGAGCCCAGGGCGGCCAGCAGCCATTAAATTCACTTCTATATTGAGTGGTTTGCTTTTTGACTGGGCCTCTGTTTGATGGGCCTCATCATGCCCTTTATATCAATTGCTCATCACACATAGGTCTCTATTACCCAGTTACAACTGTGTCTCTCTATTAGAACTGTATCTTTCACTGTATTGTTTTGGTTTGGTTTTTTGGTTGGTTTTTAGTTTTTTTTTTTACTCCTGATGCTTTCCCACCCGTGTCCTTATTTAAGGAAACATCGATGTGTTTGACGAAAAGAAGGGTAAACATAACACCCTAGACATTTATTTAGTTAAATAAATAAATAAAACACACCCACGCCAGCCCCATAATAAACACACAAGCGTCGTAAAAACGTCAACACTTTGAGACTAAACATATCAGCATTTTACTGCTTTAACCTCATGAACACAAATGTTATTTACAGTGTTTATGCACTTTTACATCCTTTGGCACAAGAGGGATGATGAACTAGAGTTCACGACGACGCTGACTTGTGACACTGACAGTGATGCTCATGCGTGTTTTGTTGGACATTGCACACGTCTATAATATCACGCATGGTTTACTCCTTTAAAAAAAAATGCAAAAGCCTAAACGCTACAGCTATTTCAAGCTATGAATTATAATCATTTATACTGAGCTCTATTTAAAAGCACTGTAATCATCTCACTCATTGAGTTCTCAAGTGTGCGCTGCCTGACTTTATATAACCGTTAAACGACATGTTGGATATTTTGCTCCGACCAATTTGCCTCGCCGGAGGTTAATGACCTCACCCTGCTTATATCATTAGCACACTCTCCCGACCGGGCCTGTGAAAAGTGGCCATGATTTTTAAATAGGGGCGATGAAAGTGTAATCCTACCAGGAACCATGCTATCCTTGGCGGCGTGGGGCATGTGCGGTATGTCTTAAGTTCCTCCACCATAACAACCGAACAGGGGCGGCGGCTGAAGGTTTTGAAGGGGGGGAGGGTTAGGGGGGGTAATGATCTCTCCCCCTCCTCTCTGTCTTCTGGCTGGCTGTCCTGATGGTTTAGCCAGGAGGCTGGAAGGGGGCGGGGAGCTGATGTGGTTCCCCTCCGAAGCCATTGGTTCGAGGGAGAGGATGATGGTTTTCTAGGAAGCCAGCAGGCCAGTGTGAGTTGCTGATAGCCCGTCTTCATTTCAACACTCACACACCCACACCATACAGCAGGCCTACACTCGCCCATACATTGCAATCGTTACTGTGTTTGCTGTTGGTTTAGACCAGGAAACATACGTCACTTTTCACTTTAGACTTCTGTGTGCACCACTCCCCATGAGCCAGTTTGTGACGTTCTTCACTCATTCATCCATCCAGTAATTTATTCATTCATTCACCATCCAGTAATTTATTAATTAATTCACCCATCCATTCATTCATTCACCCATCCAGTAATTTATTAATTAATTCACCCATCCATTCATTCATCCACCCATCCATTCATTCATCCACCCATCCATTCATTCATTCATCCACCCATCCATTCATTCATTCATTCACCCATCCATTCATTCATTCACCCATCCATCCATTCATTCATCCACCCATCCATTCATTCATCCACCCATCCATCCATTCATTCATCCACCCATCCATTCATTCATCCACCCATCCATCCATCCATTCATTCATCCACCCATCCATTCATTCATTCATCCACCCATCCATTCATTCATTCACCCATTCAGTAATTTATTCATTCATCCACCCATCCATCCATTCATTCATCCACCCATCCATTCATTCATCCACCCATCCATTCATTCATCCACCCATTCATTCATCCACCCATCCATTCATGTGCAGTCCCACCTGCTCTCGTAAATCATGACCCGCTATGTAAAGCCTTGCTCTATCTCATTGGTGGGTCTCTTCAGTGTGGGGGCAGTGTGCTTGAATACTGCATGAGCTTGTTTGAATACAGCTTAGCTTTGCCAGCTGAAACTCAGACACGCTCACTGCCATGACTTTTTCCACCGCTCAAACGTGTCAGGCTGGAAGATGTGGGAATGCAGATCGCTGCTGACAGCCAGTCAGTTGTCGTTCAGTATCTTGGGACCCATCTGGTTTACTCTGTGGTGTTATCCTCATCTCCACCATCATATTCACCCACCAATGAACCGGCTCTGCCTTAATGCAACATGGACAGTGAGGGCTGAGTCTCTCTCTGTCTCTGTCTCTGTCTCTCTCTCTCTCTCTCTCTCTCTCTCTCTCTCTCTCTCTCTCTCTTTCTCTCTTTAATTCTCTGTCTCTCTCTCTTGTGTGGTTGTACTGAGATCGCAGGTCAAAAGGTCACACGAGTACAGAGCGAGAGGGGCGGTGGGAGGGTGGTCCCCAAGGTGAGCTTTGATTTCATCATCTCTAGAAGCAAATTGTGTTGGATATTAATTGCTGAGATCTGTAAACCGGGGTGTTATTGGTTAAGACCCCCCCCTCCCCCCCATCTAACTGCTTCCTCTTCCTTCTGTGGTGAAAATTGAAGGTCTGTCGCTTGTGACTTGTTACGCAGTGTGTTGCTTTGGTGGTCACATAATGCTCCACTCCTAGAATTTGTTGGAAACTGTATTTTTGTTTTCTATCATTTCTTGTTCAACGCACTGTTGTCATTGTGGTCGTACGCCATAAACAACGACAATGTATTCTCTCTCTCTCTTGCGCTCAGCATAGCGGTTAATCTTCAGCGCTGAAAGGGTTGATCTCTGACAAAAGCAATTCTGACAAAATTTTTTTTTTTTATTTCGTAGTGGAAATATTGGGAAGTTGTTATTTGTGTGCGTGTGTGTGTGTGTGTGTGTGTGGTTACAGCCAAAGTGAGCTGAATGGAGCTTTTTTCCTCTTTCTCTCTTGTCTTTTTCTTGGCAGCGGCTAAGTGCTTGCAGCTGTCAGTTGGATGTGCGCTCCGTGCCCAGTATATGTGGCTTGGCTGCACCCTAACTGGCTGTGTCCTTACTGTGGTGACAGAATGCCACGTCTGATTTCCATCGACTTGCTTTCAGTGAAACCACAATGTGTATCTGACAAAAACATCAAACACGCTTTTTTAACAATTCCTTTTTACATGTGGTTGATCTTTTTTCCGGTTGAGGCGCGACTCAGGGCAATTCGCCGATTGACGGACGAAAGGCCGTCAATAGCAGAATCATTAGATTCACATTAGATTCTCCACAGTTTCCTGTACAATCATTCAGAAATTAGCCCACATAGCGTTAAAATGATCTCAAATGAGTTTCAGTCAGAGTTATACGATTTATTGATTACTGTAGTTGCCAAATCTGCTTTAAAAGCCATGCCATATTATCAATAGCACAAAATGGAATCCTAGATATATAAAAAAGTATCCTTTGAAGTTGCCAGTTCCATCGTTGTGCAGGAAGGGAAATGTTGTGTACCATTTGCATGGGGAGGAAAGTGAAATAGCCTTGCATGAGTTTATATATATTTAAATATTATCTACACTATCTGACATGCACTCCCATGCAAATGAAATGCCCCAACTCTTTATCTGTACCTCCTTCTCTTCCTTAAAGGGGAACTTTGCTGCTTTTCAACCGGCTTTGTGTCATTTCAATGTGGGTAGTATATGCAAATGAACAATGTTTACCTTTCCTCCATGTTGCCTGGACCCAGATCCCGCTACTTTTGTCCACCGGATAACGCAAATCTTCATTTGACGGAGTTGGGGTAAGATTTTACATCTGCGCTAATCGGCGCCCCAGAAAGACAGAGAGCATCGGCAACAACTGCAGGCGTTTTTTCACCACTATATCCCTAATGCGGACAGAGATAAGGTTGAAAATCTGTGAAGTTATCCTTTAAACGTTGGATGTGGGAAATTGTAATGAACAATTTGAAAGGTTGTTCATTTCACATCCGAAGCTCATTTAAAAGTTTGTTTATACTAATGAAAAATGAAAAATGATGTTTTTTTACTGCAGACTTGAATGATAACATTAAGATACCGAGAAACACTCTACTACATCTGATTTGTAAATCTGATTAGTAAAGCAACGCAGTAAAGCACTGCTGTGTCCAGGGAGAGTCGTAACAGTATCTTCACTGTGCTCATCCACATTATGTATGGCGTTTCATATTAGCATCCGAGCCTTACTGCAGGAACACACGGGCCTTTCCGCGACAGAGAGACTGAAGTGACAATTCAAATAAGGCTCGGCCTGCTTAGGCAAACATCAGGATAGCTAGCAGAGGAAGCATTGTGACTAATGGCCCCAGTGTGAGACAGAAGCAGGGCCGTGGGTGGCTGTTTTACCCACAGTAAGAAGAGCAGACTTTGTTTATCTTTCCATAGGCATACTGTGCCCAGTGGGTGTCATGTTGCGTCCGCCACGCTGCTGCTTGCTTTGCTTATCGGTAGACACATTTCCGCGTCATTACGCCATGTTAGATTATCATCAAACAACCAAAAGTTCCCAGAGGAATTAACAATGAAAGATAGCTATCTGTTGTCTTCTTAGAACAATGGCTTTTTATTCTACTATTTGCTAAACTATTTGCATACACAATACACTTTTTTTTGTAGATGTTGCTGCCCTTCCAGTCCAATGAATTATGGCGTTTGCTGTGTAAAGGTGTGGTCCCCATTTCAGCTTCCTTCTCGCTCACTGCTCGTTACTATGACGACAGTACACATAATGGTCCTTCCCCAGGACCAACCGATCTAATTGCTGCTTCCTTTTTTTTTCTAATCTCATCTTCCTCCCCCTCCCCCTCCCCCTCCTCCTCCCACCTACAAAAAGAAGATAGATAGGCATGTTGTCATTACAGCAGGGTGGTGTGGTGTACTTGAACGAGTGCTTGTTTTTTATTTTTTTGTATGTGTGCGGTTCTAATCTATTCTGCCGTTGGCCCAGGGCAGAATACTAAAACCCCCACACAGTGGCCCGTCTCTTCTCACAGCCCTCTGCATGATCAATACCCACATCAAAGACTTTGTGCAGATAACAGGATTCTTTTGAAGCATGTTTGTGGAGCTGGATTTGCTGAGCTAACACGGTCTGTACAGAACCCCCTTGAATAAGCTTGTTTGGCTAGCATCCTGGCTGTTTGAGCAACAGCGTAGCTTCTAATGGGGAACAGGCTATAGGGCGTTTCCCCCACTCTTTCTTCTCCGCTGCGTGGACAAACGCATCAGTAGGGCCGATGGCTTTTTCATCTCACAAAAATGCTTTGTTGTGTGCCAACTCCAATATTGATGTGAAATTAATTTTGGTTGGAATCTATGGAAGCGGTAAAAAAAAGAAATGCTCAGAATATTTCCCCACGACCAGGAATAACAGTCTCCATCTTTCTGAATGCCAAGTGCAAATGAGCGTGACGACGAGGAGAGGTCAAGTGGAACGACAACGCCATTGGAACTAATAATAGTGTTGCTGATACTGTTACTTCATACCTTGTGCTGTAAACCTGCAAGTCATTATTCCAACATTCGCCCCTGTTATGGAAACTATCTTTTGTGTTCAGGGTGGCTTCCAGTCTACCGGTAGTCTACCTGTAGGCCTTCTCTCTGTGCAGCACATCAGCTTCATGCCCTATATTGGAACTATGTTAAATTGCATCGTCCCTATACATTTTTTTAAAAATCAATATATATTTAAAAACACAACCTCGGCCACGCTCTACAGAGTAATGCTAATTTATTGGCAATACCATGACGGGCAACGATATTGCATCCAACTTTAGATTTTGAAAGTTCGGTGGCGCATGTGGACATCTTGCCAAGGTTTAGTATTCTGCTCAGCTGAAGCTCATTCCAAATTACACTGTGGCAAAAATGTTGACATCCTTTCCATTCCCTTCGACATCATGAGCATCACTGAGTTTACCTCCCTCTCTCTCTCTCCCTCTCTCTCTCTCTCTCTCTCTCTCTCTCTCTCTCTCTCTCTCTCTCTCACTCTCTCTCTCTCTGTCTCGCTCTCTTTCTCCTCTCTCTCTCTCTCTCTCTCTCTCTCTCTCTCTCTCTCTCTCTCTCTCTCTCTCACTCTGCCTCTGCCTCTCTCGCAATCTTTTCCCGTTCCCCTTCCTCTCTCATCTACATTACGGATGGTTCATTTAGCTTACACGAC
>OOFB01024280.1:0-24823 GCA_900323305.1 Trachyrincus murrayi
GTGTTTGATAGGGAAGGTGTGTGTGTTACCAGGTGTTTGATAGGGAAGGTGTGAGGTGTTACCAGGTGTTTGATAGGGAAGGTGTGTGTGTTACCTGGTGTTTGATAGGGAAGGTGTGAGGTGTTACCTGGTGTTTGATAGGGAAGGTGTGTGGTGTTACCTGGTGTTTGATAGGGAAGGGTGTGTGTGTTACCTGGTGTTTGATAGGGAAGGTGTGAGGTGTTACCTGGTGTTTGATAGGGAAGGTGTGTGTGTTACCTGGTGTTTGATAGGGAAGGTGTGAGGTGTTACCTGGTGTTTGATAGGGAAGGTGTGTGTGTTACCTGGTGTTTGATAGGGAAGGTGTGTGTGTTACCTGGTGTTTGATAGGGAAGGTGTGAGGTGTTACCTGGTGTTTGATAGGGAAGGTGTGTGTGTTACCAGGTGTTTGATAGGGAAGGTGTGTGTGTTACCAGGTGTTTGATGGTGAAGGTGTGAGGTGTTACCTGGTGTTTGATAGGGAAGGTGTATTTGACCCAGGTGGCCTGCTGCAGGGTCTCCTCATCCTCCAGCTTCTTCTCCCTCTTCTTCAGCTTCTCCTTCTCCTCGCGCTCCATGGACGTCATGCGGTGGAGTCTGGACAACATCACAACAACATAGTTTCACAAATCTATCACAACACATTGAACACGTCAGTGGCTTGGGTTCCCATCCAATGGGTTATGTGTGTGTGTGTGTGTGTGTGTGTGTGTGTGGTGTGTACCTGGTGTGTCCGAGCGAGTCCTTCCAGACAGGCAGCATGGCTACAGGTTTGATGGCACACTCCAGGATGGCCAGAGCCAGTGCAAACTCTCTTGCTTTGCTGCACATCTGCACCGCCTTGATCCAATTGGTCCTTCAGGGGGGCAGACAGTCACATGATCACTTCCCCACACACAAGATGTGTTGTTTGACGCCTATCATCTCCCCCCGCATTGGATCCGAGTCATGAGGAATTGTTTATTTATCACCACTGGGGGCTTTATCATCGTCTGCTGCAGCTTCCGCTGCGTCTCTCCTAAAAGTGGAAGTGAACCCTCTGTTTCAGCCTGAATTCGAACGCTATGAGATTTTAAAACATGCGTTTTGGGATGAGAGTTCAAGGAAGGAGGGGGGAGGGTGTTATCTCCATGGTTCCAACCCACGGCAACTATGTGATATTTTTTTAAGCGTTGCAATGAAGTGCGCCACACGGCGTGCCGTTATACTACAAGTGTCTGAGAAGCTTAACCCTCTCGGACGCAGCATCAACATCAACTGCTCCCCATATGGAGCTCCACACATCCACACACACCTTTCATTAGCATGCCGTCTCAGAGTGGCCTTTTCAAGTCCCATTCTGCCTCCTTTTCGGAGGCACTTCGATGTCAGAAAAATAATTTGTGATGTTGGTAGCATCCGGTTGGCAAAATCATCTTTGGGTTTTCCTATGGCTTGTGGTATCGACCGACCGACCTGCACGCTGCACTGTTGCCCTACCTGTGTGAGGCCCAGTTGGGGTGCATGAAGGGGGCGGGCACGTTGTTCTCCAGCTGGATGATGGTGAGGCGCAGCGTGGAGATGGTCAGCACCTTGGAGCCGTGGATGGAACCGTTCCACTTGAAGTCCCCTGCTGGCGTCATGCAGAACTTATGTGACAGGTGACGCCTCTTGTCGTGATCCTGGTAGGAAAAATATGCGCGGGAGGGAGCCGTTAGCTTTGTCTCTGGGAGGAAACGATGACATGTAATAGATGGTTATCTCACCTTGCTTTGAAGTAATTTCAATCGATTCTAATCTCTATAGCAAACTACTTTTTCACATGGAAATAGTGAAATAGACCAATGTGGACAAGGACAATTTGTGCAACATTCATTAAAATGTTATTTTTGTGTAAATGATAAAAAAGTGAAGTGAATCGTGCATGCACATGTATCACAGTAAAAGACAGGAAGGAAGGGTTCTTGCCTCTCTGTGTTGGTGCTTGTTCAGGGCAAGCGTATTGGAGCTGTACTGGTTGTGGTAGACCCGGTACTTGCCCTCCTGGCCCAGCTTGAAGAAGTTTCCCAGGGCGCCCTTCATCACCACCTCCTTGGAACTGCGCGTGCTGACCCGCGTCACGTCTCCCTGCGCGTTCACCACCAGCACCTACAGGTGTGACCAGCCAAGGGGTGAACGACTAGTTTATTATAAGTGATGAGTGGAATACAAGCCTAACATTTTAACTGGTTTATTTTAATGTGAATGTGTAGGGTGTAAGGTTAGCTGATAAACTACAGACGTACACAGCCGTTTAAGTTAGCTAATTAACTATAGACACATATATTTTGGTTAGCTAATTAACTACAGACATACACGTCTTTAGGTTAGCTAATTAACTAGACATACACGTCTTTAGGTTAGCCAATTAACTACAGACATACAAGTCTTTAGGTTAGCTAATTAACTCAGACATAACGTCTTTAGGTTAGCCAATTAACTACAGACACACACATCTTTAGGTTAGACAATTAACTACAGACATATACGTCTTTAGGTTAGCCAATTAACTACAGACATACACATCTTTAGGTTAGCTAATAAACTACAGACGTACACGTCTTTATATTGGTCAATAAACTACAGACGTACACCGCCTTTAGGGTTAGCCAATCAACTACTAACGTACACAGCCCATGGCTATCTATTGAGTTTACTCAATAGTTATTTTTAGGTTAGCTACGGAGTGGACTCCGCAGCGGCTGTGGCGCTCACCTCCTTTCCCTCCCTGAAGCCCTGGTTGGCCTGGTGGACGGTGGCGGCTACCTGCTGGCTCTTTAGCTGGCTCAGTTTGCTGTCTGGGTTCCTGAGCCTGGTCACCATGCGGGTGGCCCCAGATCGCTTGGCCCCGGAGCCTGCCCCTTCTCCATTAGCCTGGTCCTTGTTGTCCCCTAGCAACAAAACACAACAACAACAGGTACAAGAGAAACATCAGACAATGGCCGAGGATAGGTGACTGACTCCTATGTTCCATAATGACTAGTTTAACATGACGCGACCATAAGCAGCATCTTTGCATCAGACCATGAGAAAACCAGTTTATGTGCAAATGTACAAATTGCAAAGAAAGCTATTTAGCTTTATATATATATATAGCTAATAGCTATATAGCTCTATACTCAGCGGTATACACAGCGCTACACACAGTTTATTTTTCATTTGGCAGCAATATGTCCATGTCTGCTCCACAGACAGTGAGCAGTGGGTTGCCGTGTGAACCAGACCTGCATCCTCCATGCTGGCCAGCGACGACTGCGATGACTTGTCGGCCAGATCGGGGGGTTCAGGCCCTGCGGTCGGGGCCCGGGGACCTGTGCTGCTGCTGCTGTCCTCGCAGGGTTGGGGGGGCTGGCTCAGGCTGTGCACACCCTCCTCGCTGGGCGGTGGGACTGAATCCGACGCCGTGTTGTCGGCTACATCAAATGAGAAAGAGGACAGAAGACAAGCGTTGGACATTACACAAGTACCTGCTACTTAGTGGGAGAATAACTGAGCATCAAAAGCAGCAATTGTGATCATTTGAAACAGTGTGGTCGTTCATACTGATATGGTGATATATTTGATTCATCATTTCAGTATCAGAGCTGCAATGACAAAGTAGATCAATGATAAAGGCAGATTGTAGCATCAAATTAACATGGCTGCCAATAGCAGGTCAAACTGTGTGGTTGGCCTTTAGCCCTCCCTCAGTGGCTAGACTGTCTGATAGGTCATTTGTTGCACTGTGGCTCCCTCAAGTGGAATGCAGCATGCAGTGCACAAACCAAACATGGGTTTCTTGAAAGCAAAGGGCAAGCCGGATCTGCTCTTCAAACAAATGAAAAGGATTCAAGCAAAAAGAGGGAACAACGTCCGCAACACAAGAATGGAACAGATATGGCAAATGGTCAAGCTCCATGTTTACATGTTCATAATGACATCTGTGTGTATGATCTACACTGGCAACAAGCTAGGGGTTCAACAGGCTGTAAACGAACAGCGGCCCATCTGCTGGTGGAGATGACAGAAAGAAGGCAGAAAGCGTGACGCACCACAGGACACAACTACGGCACATTGGATGCCAAAGTGGCCATATTCCATTCATGCTGACCTGCAGAACCTAGTCAAATGATAGAACATGAATCCAAGCTGCTCAGTCCTGAAGCCAAGACAAAAAGCACAGGGATGCAAGGGGACCAAATGATCAAGTAGGTGAATGAAAATTAGTGACACAAACAATGGACGGCAGGGTTTCAGTCCACAGAACCATAGTCCCCGCCTAATGACGTCAGAGAGACCTATGTTACGGCAAAGCCTCACATAGCTATATGTATGAGATGGGTTAGCAGCATTCGCCCCCTGTTGACAGCTGACATGGTTCACGTAAGCAAAGGACGGCTTTCCTGTGAAGTGTCCCAAATACCTTGGCCTTTGTCAGTGACTTCCATATTGGAAGGCCCCTCTTCCCCACACTCTCCAGTGAAGGCAGGGGCCTCAGGAGGTGCCGAGACCGGGCTTGTGCTCTCAGCGCTGGGGACAGCTGGTGCTAGAGGGCCTGCGCCTGTGGAGGGCTTTGGTTCCTCTGCGACGCTACTGCTGCTGGTGCAGCTATTGCCTTCCTGGCCAGTAGGGAGAGCCCCTGCGGCTAACAACAGCAGTAAACAGCAGTGATGTTAAAAATTGTTGAACCTCCAAAAAGTCAACCAATGTGCACAAGATAAGCCAGTTAGCTCTGTGCTTTGTCCTTCTGCCTTTGCAGTTATCCACTCAGTATGTGGAGAAAACTGCTGTTTCATCATTTTTTAGCTAAAGTGCCTCTTTTATTCAATTAAGAATGAAACCTATCTAGCATGACCCTGGTATCGGCCAGAAATGACGTCATTGTATTGAAAAGAATAGAGCTAGTTCTATGCGGCCCATAGCAACGCTGTTCTACTAGAGGTATAGCACAGTAACATTGTTCATTGAGTCATTATGAGTCTTTCCAAAGATTCAGAAGCCATTAGAGAAGAGATATCAGCAGTGCAGCCAGAGGATGTTCTGGTCAGAGGTTGGTTCATAATCAATATTTTATTTTATTAAAACAAAATAAAATGTTTAATTTACAGTGAAGCTGTCAGTATAATGTTATCGTCTAATTTTGAAAGTTCAAATAAACTTTGCTTATTAAAACTACATTTTATAATGATACATTAGGATTTACATTGTGCTATGATGGACATATCTACACAACATTTTGTGATAATCAACTTCAAATATAATTGTCATCGCCAAACCGTTACCTGTAGCTGTGACCTCGACCTCCTCCTCCTCTTCGGCCTCCTGCTTTTGTTGACCTTTAACCTCTGCCTCCTGCGTCCTCTCCCCCTTGGCCTGGTCCTCGTCCTCCTCCACGTCCACATCCTCCTTCTCCTGCTCCAGCCGCGCTTTCTGTGCCTCCACGGCAGCTCGCCTCTTCACCTCCTCCAACTCCTCCTCCTGCTTTGCTCGTAGACGATCCACAATCTCCTCTGTTGGGGGGGGGAGGCGGGACAGGAAACAGAAATAGAGAGAGTAAATTATACGTTTGTATGTAATTAAATTGGTTATATTATTGTAAATATTAGTTTGTGATTATTATTACTATGTAACTAACTACTAACTAAGTATGTAATGAAACAACCAAACCAAATAATAGAAACTCAGTGACAGAGGCTGGTGGTGTTAATGAACAGCGAGGGAGTCATTCACATCTAATTAAGTCTCCCGTTTCAAGAGAAGGCAACATGCAGCCTCGGTTCACAGTTCACTTTTCTTTAACCATCATCGCCGAACAGTCCCCAACATCTGCTTTCAACTGCCGCAATGTATGTACTGATCAGGAAAATAATACATAATTCTGTGCTGAAGCTACATAATCAATATTCTAGTGGTAGGGTTACAAAGGATCTGGGTCAGAAACACACGGTTGATCTACACTAGATAAACAGTGTCCACTAGAAACTTGTTTTTGTGTTTATCTTGTTATGATCACACAATTTAGATAAAAGGACATAAATAAAGCCTTAAGCCTTAATAAAGTCTTAGGATTTCATATTAAATACATGGTCTCATCGTGCGCTCATAAAACAACTAAGACAATACTCGATACAGCACCCAGAGCGCCCGTTAACAGTTATGTGGGAAACTAATAAAATCAACCAAACCACTGGAAGGCAACAGGAAAAGCCCTCTAGACGAAGAGAGAGGTTTGAGGTTTTGGATAAGTACAGAAAAGAATGATCAGATAGAATTGAAAGGTGATTTTTGTATGAGACCGTCACTGTTTCTTTTTTATTTACGATGAATTGACTAACTAAATGACACCTCATGCCATGATTCCAATCTCAATTCATCACTTGCAGCGCCAGTGCCCACTCACACAGCTGTTGCTATGGAACTAGTGGAACAGCAACACAGGACCATTTAACCGGTTGCATTGTGTAGAAACACTCAATTCTCCACGCCATATCACCTTCCTCATCTTTACTGAATAATTTAGAAATGGTCAATGACAGAAGAATAGCACTGATCGCTTTGAATCTACGCAACCCTGGACGGACCCGACATCCACCCGAAACGGCAAGCTCCAGGTGTTGGACACTAGCCAGTCTGGCACAAGGACTGGCTTACATCATGACCCAGTTGGCACTGAGTGGCCAGTATAGAAAGAAAAGAAAGGCAGAGGGCAAAGGTAGGGAGGCGAGAATATGCCTTATGAGGAAAAGCATTACTCATCTCAGAGGGCGACAAGTAGTAGCCCTCTGTTCAGTAGTGTCTGGGGATGAATAGATATTCGTATTATCTATTAGGCTAGCACCAGCACTGATATAGGATTAGCAGTTCATTACCAGCTCTTAAAATTTAATATACAACAATCGATCAGACTCCAAGAATCATGTTCATCTGCGCATTTCCTCTGGGTACTCCTTACCTCCAAATATATATATATACAATTCAGGCTATTAGGAGATCTAAAATGTGCAATGGTGTACAGGGATCCACCCCAACCGTGCAAAAAACGACTCGCAGGACAAAAGACGTGACTGCCCATCCGTGCAAGATAAAGACGCGAGAAGATGAAATGCCCACGAAGGCGAAGGCAACGGCGAAGCCTGCGGTTCTGTGAACCGAGGTCCACAGAGTAGCCATCCAAACCCAGCTAGAAGCAATTCGCTGGAAGCGAAGGAAATCAGTCATGATAGCACCAATGTGAAATATAACGTGTTCTGTCCGTATATATATTATATACAATATATTAAGTATACCAAATGTATTAAATGTCTCTCAAACGAATATCACCATGCACGCAGAGTATGGAGTTCTCAACAGCTTGATTCATTATTATTCGTTTGTTCCTATAATTATATAATTAAAAAGGTTAATGTCATTGTTGCCATTATTATTATATCCTACCATATCTCCTACTAAACAATGTAGGCCTTTCCGTGTAACCCCTCAAACGAACAATACTACAGCTGTTCTGTCTGGGGCATAATATCTACTATACTTGGTAGGCCTAATAGGCTATATCGTGACTTATAGTTCTGATCGTAACCGATAGGCCTATGTGACTTAATGAATACATAGATACATCTTCCAAACGCAAGACGCAGCTTGAGATTAAACTAATGTCTGTCAGTCTAATGTCTAAGTTAGCTGTGCATTTTCAAAACGAAAAAATTGAGCGTGCGCGCGTGCATGTGTGTGTGTGTGTGTGTGTGTGTGTGTGTGTGTGTGTGTGTGTGTGTACCATCGAAGCACTGGTAATTGCACATTTTTGCCCTCGCACGGATGGGTGACAACGGGTATACTGTGAATGATATGACACGACAGACAAATTGACGAATGGGGAAATAACTGAATGCATGAGAGCATGAGTGCGAGCCTCCTCACCGTTGGCGGCGGTCAGGAAGCACTTGTTGCTGCCGCGGGCCTTGTTGGTGAGGTCCTCCGTGATGTCCATGTGAGTGTGGATCTCCTCCCGCATCTCCTCCAGCGCCGCGTACAGGTCCGCCTCCCAGAACTGCTTGTCCAGGCTGTCAATCAACTCCGCTAGCTGCACCTGCACACCGGGGGGGCGGTGATGTTCACAGAGGAGGAGGAAAGGAGAAGAGGAAGAGAAATGAGAGGATAGGAGGAGAAAAAAAAGTATGAAGTAAATGGAAAGAAAATCGGAAGTCTAAAACCTAATTTATAGCTGACGTGAACCAACCATGAACTTGTGCACGGTTCATACAGCGATTTGGCGCGTGTCGCGTACCTCTGACATTTTGAAGCTCCGCAAAAAGAGTGCCGAACTGCACGTCCACAGCAACGTTACAGCAAAACCATGATCAGAAACGGCCGTGCATGGACTGTCCGCACACTTCACAAACAGCGAATCATGTGACTAAAGATTCTGCTTACGGTGAGCACTATTCGGTATACGAAGTGGGACTCATTTTAGCCAGAGGCAGTAGTTCCAGGTTCAGCAAGTAAAAGTCCACATGCCAGTGTTTTCAATCACCTAGATGTTGATATTCAGCACCATCCCAGAGGTTCTGACTATGGTATGGCTAAAGGAAAAGTCAAGTCAAGCTTAATTTAAATATTACATACCTAGGCATCTTGGAGTGCCTCACATGAACAGTTTAAAGTAAAACAGGTAAAATTAAATAGCAACAAAAACAACAGTGTGTCTACTTGTCTACAGAGAGTCAAACTTGAATCCGATGCATTTAGGGTTACACAGACAAACAAGGAAACAAATGATAAACAATTGAATAAAGAAGTAAATAAACAGAGGCTAAGTGAACGAGGCGAGTGGAGACTATAGCCGTGTTTACCTTGGTGCTGTAGTACCAGCTGGTCTTGTCTTCCTTATCACCATCCTCCTCGCTGGAGAACACACAGATTAGAGGAGGACAAGAGGAGCAGAGGAGAGGAAAAGAGGAAACAAGGAGAGAGGAGACAGAAAGGAGAAGGACAAGAGAGATAAGGGAGGAGTAAAGGGGATGAGGGGGAAAGATATGAAGAATAAAACAGCAGATAGAGGGAAAGTAGACATGAAAACATATGAAAAGAAGATTCGTCTTAATTTACCTACCATTTCCATGTTAAACCATACACTTAATAGTAACCAACGCCATCAAATTTCTAAATCCTTTCATGCATTATTACAACTTTACAACAGAGTTGGGTGATATATCAACAAAACCAAATGTCACAATTAAAGTCTTTGACTCACTGAAATAGCCTAACTGGATCCCTTCTATGTAATACACCAATAAAATGATGAAACTACAATGTTTCAGGATAGATCACAATGTGATTAACCAGATCCCAGATGCAGGCCAGTCACATCACAATATTTTACACGGTATAAATATATCGCTTCCATTAATGAAATGCCCTAGCTTGGGCCATATGACATGAAAGGAAATCCCAGACAGATTTTGACTGCATGCAAAACAAGGAAGTCTTATTTGCACATATTTACAGAAACACAAACGGACAGGAAATATATGACTGTGTGAAAGACAAGTTGACCTCAAATTATTTGGAATATGTGGTCCAGCATCCAGGTCGGTTGTGACCTCTTCTGGGTTCTCTACTATGATGTGATAATGCACACTTCTCTATCGCCCTGCTCTAGAGCTAGAAAAATATGAACGCACACAAGCCTTGTGAGCCTGTGTTTTGTAATACTGGTGTTGACTTTTCATAAAAATGATGTTAGCCAAGCTAAATAACTTATGGCTAGTTTTTATGACAGTTGAATAATGTATAATAATGTTAATAATGTTATAATTGTATATATATAATAATGTTTTATATAATAATGTTTTATAATTGTATAATACAGTTGTATTCTATGCAAGTGTATATTATCTGAATTGGTTTCTTGAGATTACAAAAGGGGAAATTTATGCAAGGCTGTGAAGATAAGCAAGATTAGGCTAATGAGGGTTAATGTATTCTTCATCATCATATCCAGAATAATGGTCTAATTTATCAAGGTTATTAACATGCATCATATTGCATTATTGATAGTAAAAAATTTGATATTTGATATTGTCAATTTTGCTCAGCTGTAGTAATGAGGCTATGAAGCAGCTACATGTTCATATATGGAAAAGCATAGAGGGTTTTTTATTCCTATACATCTTGCATTTAAACGTGAGAGTCCATTTTCACATGGAAAACAGAACAGCCCTCTTTCTACAGTCTGGGATTACCTGTGCTGGTCTCACTCTGAGAAAGAGGAAGCAAAGAGCCAATAAGGTCCACAACAAAGCCCCTGAACCCAAAAGCCAGACAACATTTTAGCCAAGCAATTTTGAAAAGGACTTTGGGTTTAAATAAAGTTTGAAACCCCGACTCCTTCGTATCTCTCCTTTCTAATGCGCTACGACTTTAGTAAGAGAGACTATATTCTAAACAAAGAGAAAAATAAATCTTACACAACGATGCGGCGGTTCAGGAACCAGTACTTCCGGCGGTGGCGGTCGAAGCCGACGGGCAGCTGGCGGATGTACGGCCGGTTCCTCTGCACCTCGGGCACACAGTCCACCACGCCAGCCACCTTGTGCGCCACGCACACCTCGCACTGCCACTCGTCCTCGGGCACCTCCTGCAGCGGCGGCTTGACGCACTCCAGGTGGTACACGGCCGAGCACGTCTCGCAGCACAGCAGGTCGCCCAGGCGGTGGCACACGCGGCAGTGGTCGTCGTACGCCACCACACCCTCCGACATCAGCTCCTCGCGCGCAATGTTAGTGGCCAGGAACTGGTCCACCAGGAACTGCAGCACTTTCACCTTGCTCTCCAGTGGCTCGTACGGGTACTCCTCGCTCTCCTGGCAGGGCAGCACGTGGCGGTACTCGCCATCGCTCTCGCAGTACGCCCGCACCACCTCGGGCCACGTCATGCCGTCCACGAAGTACAGCGTGGAGTGCACCGAGTCCTTGAGGTCGGCGGGGCCGAAGGTGGTGCTGGAGGTGTCCTCCTCACGCAGGATGGCCTTCAGCAGCGAGGCGTGCGTCTCCGCCAGCAGCGTGCACTGCTCCTGGCCCGCCAGCGCCGCGGCGAAGTCCTCAAAGCGGAAGGGCGAGAGGCGCAGCACCGAGCCAAAGTGGCGCAGCACCTCGTAGACGGCGGCCACGTTGAGGAGCTGCGCGGCGGGGATGAGGAGGTCCTCCGAGGACTTGGGCAGCTCCAGGGGGGGCACGTCCTTGGCCTCCAGGATGGGGGAGTGGGGACGCGGCGCCCGGCTCCTCCTGCGACCTGCGGGGGGTTGGCGAGCAGAGAGCAAACTCAGATTTAGGATATGACGACATAACACGTGCATAGGCCTATGGTAGTGGACGAGGTGTCCCCCCCCCCCACACACACTCACTATGTAAAGGGATTTGGGTGTCTTGAAAAGCATCATATAAATGCAATTCATTATTATTATGTTGATCAGTGGTTGATGATGCTGCTTCTAATTCGGTGCATCACCTGGGGAAGTGCCATAATAGGAGACAATCTCTACAGACTCTCTGGACAATACGTTCTCTTGCATTCCCAGTAGACAGACTTCCTTGCTACAGCTACCAAGCGTTTCAGTGTACCTGATGTTGTTACAGGCAGCTAGGGCCGGTATGTTCATGTGGGTAATTAACACGCAAAGGGTTACAGAAGAGAGGGGTTGCACAAGAGAGGAAGTGGTGCACACGTGTGGTTTTTCTTATTACAAACATAAAATGATCTGCCTTTACCATATTTTTTGTGTTTTATGTATTAATCCTATAATGAATACATTCATTTAATTGAGAGCAACCATCTGTCTGATGTTCACTGGACAGACAATACCCATCAGGAGAAGTTCATTGTCACTTTTGGTGATGATGTCGAAAATAAGTAAACATACATTTGCCGACCGTGTCAATTAGGTTGTGTAGTGTAAATGTGCTGACACACATTTATCAAATTAGTTACACTAGTTTATAAAGAACTAGTGGCAGTTCCACAGCAGAGAGCAACAAGTCAGTGAAGAACATCTTAGAAAGTTATGTAATAATTTTGATTTGTAAACAAACTGGAAACCCAAGGCATATAAAGACTCTCTCATAGACTATATACGTGTGTGTTTGGTTGTATCCGTTATTTATAGGCCTCGATTTATTTCAATGTGAATGGTTCAATGTGGTATTTGGGGAATTGATTAAGAGATTGCATTATGGCATAATTCACTGTGGAAGTATATATACATTATGTGCGTAGACATTGTTGGTGATTTGAGTTAGCACGGCTACGATTAATGATTGAAATTGAGAGTCTAATCGATTTAAAAAATAAATCCATTCAATGGCACAATTCTGCACAACCGCGACGATGCCCATTAGCGATTGCTATGGTAACGCTGTAACTACGTAATATTGTAATGACTTCAACAGGTGAAGTTAGAGCGCCTCTTTTCAAAACAAAGGCAGCACGCTGGCTGACCTGTCAAAATACTTTGCCCACGTTACGCAATACAAATGTGTATTACATTTTTATTCTAGCAACACAAGGTACTGCCACGTTTTCACAGTTTTTCATTTATTGTCATTATTTAAGGACTGAGTTTGTAAGTTATACAATTTCATAACGACAACGTCTTAAGAAATTAGGAAATTAATTAAAATATTAATTTATATTTAATAACAGTATATTGAATACTTCCGGCTTTTGTTTGCAAAACGTAGGCCTATGTGTAGAAATTACAAATGCAATGAATGAATGAAAAAAATATCATTTTTCTTCAATCTACTTTTCATCTACAGTTACTGGACGATACGTCCAAATGCGCCGTGAGCAAAGTGAAGCGACGTGAAATGTAGTAGAATATGTTTCCATTTTTTGTCAACATAAATTTGACTAAAAGTTGCTGATCTGTCAAAATCATAACATGTGAGCCCAGTCGAGCGAGGTCTGTGTACCTGCAAGCAAGCGGTCAACAGTGCACACGGTAAACAAAGGCCTGTTTCTGAGTGCAATCTCCATTTTGAACAATGCGGCTTGCTTTCTCAAATCGCGTAATAAAAACAGCCACATATCTGTTTACAGATGAAATCCTGCACATTGTGTTGCCACTGCGAGATCCTTTGCTGATCGACATACCTGGTGTACTGCCGTGCGTGCTATGGCTCCGAAAACTGCTCTCCGTGCAGTAGCTAGCATCATCCTCATCTGGTAATTCCTCCAGATAATCGGAGTCGTTTCCTAGGGCCTCCTCTTCAAGATCCGATGAGCGGTTTTCGTTTAAGAGCTCGTCTTCCTCCGATCTATAACTTATATTATCGTCCTCCTCATCACTATTATCATCGTAGACCACCTTAGTTTGAGGCCGCCTCACTCCACCTCTGCCGCCGCGTCCACCTCTAGCGCCCCTGCCTCTTCCTCTGCCTCCTCTACCCCGCGATGTCGCCGTAGTAGCTCCAAGTTTCCTGCGGCCCCGAGAAGAATGAAAGTTATCCCGCCCGGAGATTTCGGAATCCACTTCAACAGAACCACCACCAACACTTGCACCCCGACCCCGGCCGCGTCCTCTGCCCCTTCCACGGCCACGCAAACCCCGACTCCTGCTGCCCCGCGAGCCGCGAGCTGGCCCGGGTGATCCTTCCCGCATCACTGCTGCCTGTTTGGGCGGCCTTCCTCTTCTCCCCCTCATTGTAGGAAAGAGTGTATTCTTTTCGGCTTCAATCTCGGTGGTGAAGTAGCTCAACCAAACCGGAGAAAAACGACTATCCCAAGAAAAAAAAGACCCTCTCTTGCCACGGCGTGAAAAAGACCCACCAAGCCCCGGTCTCAATTTTATGCAGAAAGCTTAAAGCGAATGGCCGGTGTCCCGCTTCAGGTCGCCTGTAGACGCCATTTTTCTTCTCCGCTCCCTCCGTTGAAAACACAGCAGGCCCGAGTGTATGGGCGGTCACGTGACTCGCTGTTCTACAATAGACGCAATCTCCGTGTTAGTTCATAAAACGAGTTATCCGTGATAACCCCATGCAATACAGTAGTTTATTGCCGCCAGCTTGGGCTCATGTATGATCTTGAACACAGTTATGTCGAGTAAATTTAGTCGAATTGCATATTATTCAAATGGACTATCGTCGACGTCCTCGACGTTGAAAAAGCGAGGCAAGAAGATAAGCAAAAGTCCGACATTGAGGGCTTTTTCTCTTGAACTTCAACGTTTAAGCCATATTTTCATTAAATATGTAACAATACACAACACGTGAATGAATATGTGAGTCTATGTTGTGTATCCTATATGCAAATGCGTTTATGCCGATTTCAATAATAATCATAAGCATCGTGAAAACAGATGCATTTGAACTAGTACTTGCAACGTTATAAACATAAATACAAGAGTATGTTATGTTCATGCAATTCAATCATTTAATTATTGTGCATTAGCTATGTCTGTGATGGTATGATGGTATAATACAATAATAAAGGCAGTAATACGAATTATGTAGCATTATAGAACGTATTACCAAGGCGTCCCGAAATCATCTTTCAGTCAAAACATTTACGCAAATAGAATTCTTATACGTAAGATAGTTATAATTTTATAGATATATCAGTAAAAGCTATAAAGTTGTCGTGGCCGAGTGGTTAAGGCGATGGACTAGAAATCCATTGGGGTCTCCCCGCGCAGGTTCGAATCCTGCCGACAACGGATGATCATTTTGCCTTGTAAATCTGATTTCATATCTTTTGAACCAGTGCAAACCACATTTGTGAGAATTTGACATTCATAGGCTCTAGATACAGCAATCACTACTAAGACACTTGCAATACAATCTTAATTGTTCACAATTTAGTCTCTTTTCCACATTTGATTACAGGCACCCTGCAGCTTCGTAACATGTAGATAATACAAATGTACCACACTACAAATCTTTTTAGTTTTTACCAATTCTGACTACACATGAGATAATTTTCTTACTTTCCAGTCCCTTCCTGTGTTTCATCCACCCAAGTCTAATGCCTCTTTTGTGATACACAAATTATTTGAGAAGCGGCAGGTACAATGCTGGAGTAGTTTTATATCTACATGTAACCCACCATTTTAAAACATTTTGTCCATTTAAAAAAGATTTAAGTGCTATATTTTAGTGTAATTTGTTAGGAATGCCATAGCCATCCGTCAGCTATTAGTGAGTGAAATGCTTTGTGAGAATATCTGTTTCGAGTTGACCATGCGCCTGCCTCTGTATGAGACCATTTCGATTTTAGACAGCTCCCGGCTAATTTCTGTCCAATCAGGGCATCTCTTCCGTGATTCGTTCAGGGGATCCATCTTGCCTGTCAATAAACAGGTGTGTGAAATGCAACACTTCTCAATGGCGAAGAAACGTAGGGAGGAAGGGGACATTTTTTTGGTTTAGCTTCAAAATCTTGCTCTCTTCCGCTCTCTATTTACAACTCTTGAATCTTACCTACAGCATCTTTAATGCACCAGTCCTGTTGCAGCAAAAGTTCAAAGCCAAAAACGGAATTTCCATGCACCTAGTCATTGACATTGACAATAGCAAAGACATGATGCTTGTTGAACAGTTTATTTAAAAAACAAAAACAAATAAAGCAGAAAACAGATGTGTACACGTTCTAAAACAGCTGGATGACTTGGATGGAGTACTGGCCAATTCGTTTTCCCTCCCTCAGGTTCTGGATCTCCTGAAGACTGCCCTCCAGCTTCCCAAGCTCAGAGAACAACTTCACCTGGAGAGTAACAAAACATGATCACATTATAAAGACAACCCTGTTAGCTCATATCCCCACACAAATTCACTTCCAGTATTACCAATGAAATCCTAAAGGATGAAACCACATTCCTCACAGAAGGACACAGTAGGATAATATGAGGAGATTGTTCATGAGAATTTATATTAACCACATGTCCTGGTACGAGCTGCCCAATTCATTCATTCATACGATTTCACATCTGCACACCTGGAATTGCAGTTCTATGCATCAGCTTTTAGGAATTGGACCACAGGAGTATCTTTGAATGTGGGCTTTAACTAGACATACAATGTTTTTCCTATTTTAGCCCATGACGACAGTGTTTTGGGACATCATTCCAACCGTTATTTAATATTTTAAAAAATAAAAGTAGTTGGCTTTCATTTGTTTGGACCATGTCGTTTATATTATAGCATGGAATGACCAATGAGGGAAGAGGTTACCTGAGATTTGACAAAGTTGTGGAGGTTTAGCAGTAAGCCTCTGGCCTCAGGGGTCATCACCAACACTGTGAAGTGGGCATCCAGCAGCAGGCACACCCAGTCCATAATCTACAAACCACAGAACATTTGTTTATTAACATTTCATTATTTCTTTGAGATTCAATATTGTCGCGATCCCAGCTTTATTGTGATGAACGAACGTACAAAAAAAATAAGTTAAACAAAAAATGTATACATCCAGCACTAATTTAGTGGTAGGAGGGTAAAAGCCAGGAACAACTAAAAGGTTACGCCGCATGTGATTCAGAAAATCTCACTTTCAACATGATCTACGAAATCATCAAAAGCTTAGATTGCTCTTTTCCTGCTAATATAATTTTGTCCATCTAAAACCCCTCGTTTCATATATCTGTTGTACTTTTTCCTTCTGGTTCCAGTTTATGTTGTTATTACACACACATTATTCAGATGGGGTACAGACCTGTGTCAGAGTTGGTGCTCTTGACTTTTCCTCTTGCTCGACGGAGTCCTGGGAATACATGAAGTAGAGGAACTGCAGGTACTGGAGGAAAAGCTGAGAGAATGCGAGGACATAATTAAACCACGGATGTCCACACTTGCTTTGCCTCATGCTGAAAAAGTTATTATAAAAAAATGATTATCACACAATGAAAATGATCAGAGGCATTGATAGTCCAGCTGAACACTTGTTGGTCACTGGAAGGAGACAAATATACATTTAACAAGAGAAAGAACCACAAAACGAGAACAATAACGACAAACAATGCTTTAGCTGGAACCGAAAACAGAGCCTGGTATCATACCGATTTGAAACATTTGATAATGGAGCATGTATGGATAAAGGCAAGGGAACAAGGGAATGGTTCTGTTCCAGCCATCATTTCGGAAAGGCTCTGGTTCAGAGTGCAAAAAATAATGCTAGTTTCTACAGGTCATATAGAACATATTCTGGTTTAAAAATCTAAACCATCACAGACTGCTATTTTCTAATGCAAGAGAGTACTACTTCATACGTCTGCAACTTCATATCTGCAAAAAAAAAGAAGAATATATAAAATATATAAATAATTTTCCTTGTTCCCATTTGGACCAATGGAGAATGCAAATCCCTGATCAATGACCTCGATGGTCCAATCTTTTTGCGGTAACAGTTAACAGACGCCAAGCGTGACGGTTCCCCTTCAACAGTTTTTAAGAGGGAACAAGAAGAATCTCCCAGGTGCTCACCATGACTTGCTGAGAAGAGAGGTCTTTGAGATGTGGAAGGAGGAAGGTGTCACTGTAGGGCGTCTGCAGGATCTCATTACTGCAGGTGTACGGTTAAGAACGCATCCACGGCACATTTTATACTTCCATTCTCTACTTCTTTTGCTCAAAAGGTTTTGTTAGTATTTTTTTATGTTGTATAAAACGTATACATATTCCTTGGAATAATACATATTCTGTATCTTAAATGCTTGGTACAGATGTGGAGTTCCCATATAGAAAACAGAAGAAAGAACTGTATTTAGACAAAAGGTATTCATTTGCTAGCTTAGGCTGTAAGTGGCAACGGGTGGTAACACATACGTTTCCAGTTATTTATAGATTTCCTACGTGGACAGACAGTACATTTATGCACCATAGTGAACCAACAGATCTCACTAGTTACTTACCAGGAAGTGTCATCACTTCCCGGTTGACACTTCCTGGTAACACTCAACGTTCATCAATAGATTTTAACAATGTTTATCACAAGGATCTCTTCTGATAAAGATGGAATTTGGTATTTGGCAATATGGCATCCATATATAATACAATGATTTGCAGTGAAAGGATACAGAAGGGCAGCCTTGTGTACTCCTACTGGGCAAGTGTGGACCAGTAGCCTGGAGGTCTTCTCTGGGTGTTCGTGGTCTCCTCCTCCTGCAGTGCTGAAGCCGTTCAGCTTGGTGGCACGCTCCTGGGTAGCTAGTGTCTCCATGAAGGACAGACTGCCGGGCTCAAGCCTGGCAGTCTCCACATCACCATCTGGGACGCTGCAAACAGAGAGACAGAGACGGACACAGAGAGAGACACAGACAGCGAGAGAAACAATTATTATTACAAGTCAAAGTGTTTTATTGATCACTTGCACAGTACAACACAGGGTCATTTCTAGGCAGTGAAATTTTTATGACATGGCAAGACCAATTCAATCATCATATCAGAGCAGACCCATGATTAGTGTTATGAGCGACACCCGTTTTTGTCCACGATGATGCCTCTGAAAAGGGTCTTTGGTGTCTGTTAACATGAATATTGGACAGATTATTAATACCGAGAACTAAAATCCAACTAGACACAGCACCATACAGATGGTATGCAATTGTGCAAGTGACACAATTTCAGTGAAATAAAGTGCTATTGCAATAACCTGTGTTCACCAGGTGTGTAAAGCAACGTAATGTCAATTGACGAGGTACTACATAATCTTGGTTCAGTTCAATGAATGGTGATGTGAGGACGACATGTTTCAGAGCTTACCTGAGAAATGTTTTGAGGCAGCAACAGGTGATGTTCTCGGGGACGTCGGGGAAGGACTGCAGACAGAGCTGAGCCAGGAAGTAATCCCTCTTCTCCAGGGCCAACAGCAGCAGCTCGGGACAAACACTGGAAACCGCAAAATATTTAAAGTCTATTAATTTTTTTGCTCATCTTTTACCACCGACATATTGTTAAATAAATATTGTCTTTTTTCATTCTATTTTCCTTTTAGTAATGTGTATAACGGCAAGTATTTTTTGCTCACCTTTGACCACTGACATCGGTTAAATTATTCTGTTATATCTTTTCTTCCTTCTTTTTTTATTTTAGCAATGCTTTTAATTTCCTTTTTTTGTGAACATTCGTGTCGTGTATACTGAAGGTATGGGCAACCGAGCCTGGAGCCACAAGCCCGGCGCTCCGGTGTTACCGACCTGTGACAGAGACAGTGGGCACCGACCAGCGTGGCCAGCGTGCTGGGGGGGTAGAAGGTAGGGTCGGCCATGCTGCGGGACACCAGGCTGCAGGCCAGCTGCCCCAGCCAGGGCTGCAGCTGCTGGGCGTCCGCTCGCGAGAGGAGTGCCTCCACCTCCCTCTGGACCACCTCCACCGTTGCCGTCTGCACAAAAAGAAAATAATGACCACCGCCGTTCTTTTTCCCCAGTTTTCATCATCATTTCTCACTTTCAATATTGCTCTTATAATATGTTATACGTGTACAGATATTGAATGTCAATGAGTGTACATTGTGTTATGATGCGCTTTCAAAACACAATAGACATGTCCATGTGCAGTTTGCATGACAGATGAGTTGCTTTCGGTCATTTCAAAACACATTCTTACACAAGGGCAGAGATCCAATCGTGTTTTTACCTTCACGAGATCCAGAACGTGGTCGACTGGCCCATCGGATGATGACTGGCTATGTTGTGCTTTCTACATTGGAAGAACCAACAACAAAACAGATTACCATTATTCGTTGCTTTCCTGAAATCTGTCCACCATAGCATTCCAATGTCTTTACACATGCAACTGACACATGCATGTTCCTGCTTTAAAAAAGGTGACTTACAGCTTGTGAAGTTTCCATGGGTTCAGATTGCGGGGCAGTTTCCCCATTGAAGAGAGAGTTCCAGGAAGGAACACATGCCGGAACTCTGGAATCTGTGGCAAAAAAAGAAGGAAATAAAATGATTATTGACTTACAAGAGTCTTTATATACGTAGCTCTAGAGGTACACCTGTTGACCTGAACTGGGAGCCATGCATGCCTCATCTGCAGAGGTCTGAAGCATAAACCTCCATGAGCATAAACGGTACGAAATGCAAGTAAATGTGACACACGTATACCCAAATATAATACACATACATTGTTACTGTAGGTTGTTTTGTGTTTTGTATGTACACTTAATGTTTTTGATTTAACGTTTACTGTTTTTGTCGACCCTGTGCATGTGCACAACAAACTCCCCCTTGGGTCAAATAAAGTTATATTCCAATCGATACAATGTTATAGATGTTATATCCCTTATGAATCTATAATATGCCTCTATATGCCTAGCTCAAGGTGACATGAAGAGAGGATTGGGAGCTGAATTCATTCACCTTTGGTCCCAGCATGCTTCAGCTTCCCGAGGGCGGAGGCCAGGGAGGACTTGGGACATTCGTAGGGAATAACCGTCAGACTCTTGCCGTGTGGAATGAACAACTTGCCAGCGTAACTCCACAGCTAAACCAGGGACAGCATCATTATGAACGCCAAGCAGGGAAAGAAACAAAGTCAAACCTGGGGAGGCAGCCACTGAAAACAGAATGGTCGCTCATACAGGAGCCAAAACAAAGTGATCCCATAACATGCGATGCTCTGATATGAAATGGAAGATATTGTGTGCGTGTGTGTGTGTGCTCTGCTGTTAAGTTGTGAGGACAGATTGTGATCCGCAGTCACGGTGGAGAGCAGAGGTGATGTTCTACCAAAGTCATACAGTCAACAATCAGCACCAACACAGCTGACAGGACAGGGAACCTTGGCAACCTGCATGCCCTTTTAAAGCCACACTGCACTAGACACCAAGGACTGGATTCTAAGGAATAATTTATTGTTATTGACTAATTTTTTCTTTCTTTTTTCTTTCAATATACATTTTATTTTATTTGGTAATGTTTTAATGTACAGCAAATTGTGTTGCATTTGGTTGTATGAAATGTGCTTTATAAATACAATTGTATGTTGAATATTCATATTCATGTTCCTACCTGTCCATAGAGTTTGCCTGCCATTTCCTTCCCAGCCTGGAGAGTCTGGAAGTTGGTATTCCAGATGCAAAGGAAGTCTGGGAAATCAACCGGACATAGATGATTCAGGAACTGTCACCATTCACAAACCTAACAGCTGATAATGTTTACAAAATTAAATTCAGCAAATAAGATAAAATTACACAAAAAGTAATCACATATTGAGTATATTAGCAATAATGTAGTAAGTATAAAGTAATAGCATAACAGATATCAAGTAATAGCATAGCATCGATTAAAGGTGCTGTAGGTATTATTTGAGTGTAATTTGTTAGAAATGGACTAGCCATAAGTCAGCTATTAGTGAGTGAAATGGGCTGTGAGAATATCAGTTTTTTGGTTGGTTGTTTAGTTTCAAAATCTTGCTCTCTTCTGCTCTCTCTTTACAACTCTCAAATCTTACCTACAAGAGTCAAGAGCTATGATTTGAGCGTAACCATAGCCATCCGCCAGCTATTACTGGGGGAAATGCTCTGTAGGAATATTGGTTCTGGTTGACTGTGCCTGCCTCTGTATGAGACAGTTTATATTTTACACCGCTCCCAGCTCATTTCTGACCTATATGGGCATCTCTTCCCTGATTGCTTTGGGGAATCAATCTTGCTCGTCACATTTACGCAATACAACATCTCTCAATGGCGGAGAAACCAAACATTTTTTGTTCATTTGCAAAATGTTGCTCTCTTCTGCTCTCTCTCAAATCTTACCTACAGCACCTTTAAGTAATAATATAATATGGATCAAGTAATAGTATAATCTGTGTTGAGTCTGTGTTTACTTGTGCTGGTGCCGGCGGCAGGGTGCGGCGCCCCCACCACGGCTATGTGGCCGTCGTCCAGGAAGAGGGCAGAGGCTGCCTGCAGCAGAGTCTCCCCCACCGGCAGGCACAGCAGCTGGGTGCGGGGCAGAGGAACAGCCCCCCCCGCCTCCTCCACGGGTGGACTGCGCACAGACACCACACTCTGGTAAACATGGCCGTTGGGGTCTTGGGGGGTGAAGAGAAAGGCGAAGAGTTTCATTACAGGGGGAGGGAGTTGTATTGTTCATGCTCATGCACAAGAAGAACACAAGAAGAACGCTATAATGTCCTAAAGCCCAAAACACACAGAGCGCCAATTTCACCTCATATTTGTGGCGAGACACAAACAGGAACTAGAATCGTATTGTTTTAATGCAGCAAAACACACGAGCGTGGCTATATTTCTTTGCTCGCTTATTTTGGATGCAAAAATTCAAAAACATGGGCTTGAGCTAAAATTCTGTGGGAGGCATTTCTACCATTTGGAATCAATTTACATGAACTGCCATATATTTGAATCACAGATGTCAAACTGCACAATATGAAGCACAATGCCATGCACATGTCATGTACAACAATGAGGTTGGGCCCCAGGGTCTTACACAGATACAGCAGGCTGATGTGGCCCTCCCTGTAGCAGGCAGAGTAGCTGAGCGGGGCCAGGCCCGCCTCCTCCGGCTCCAGGCGGAACTTCTGTAGGCAGTTTGGTTTCAGTCTCTGCACATACAGGAAATGACTGCCTTTCTGTGGGGAGATGAGCAGGACAGTTATTTAGTAACTACATACAGTACTTGGTGAACACCTTGGCTGGATGGAACAGAAGAGATATAGAGTGTAGACGAGATTAGGTAAACGCAGTAGAGGGGGAAAGTTGCAGATAGAACAAAAAGGATTATGATTTGGGATTCATTTTATCATAATATCCAAATTATTAACTCATAATTTCAGGAATATGACTTATGTCAGGCCAAGTCCTGCCACGGTTTAGCTCCACCTCAGCACTGAACTCAGTCATGAGTCGGACCCCTGGGTTGTGTTACTTAAAATTCACAGGACCTCTTGTTCTCTGATCGGGAGGAACTTGACGGCTCAAGCCAGTTGTACTGTACTGCGTTAGCCCAGATGGTTGAGCTCACTGTTGCACAATTATATATTAACAGAATCTAATGCATAATATTAGCTAGGTCAGGGACATATGGCTGTCCCCGACTACTCGTTAGTCGACTAAAAGCAATCCATCCAGACTATTAGTCGACTCATATGTAAGAAATGTCATAAGTCACAAGTGTGATGTTAAATCTTAATATATATATTTCGTTTCTACATTTAATTCTAGTTATTAGGGATGCAAGAAATACTTTGTAGGCGCTTTTTTTCTGGTGCGCAAAAAATATATATAGTTTCCACCAATTTACACATATCGAAAGTCAGTTAGGCAGGTATACACCACTAGACACACGGGACTCATACAGTCTCCTGGGCAGGTATACACCGGAATCATACCGGGACTCATTCCCCGCGTCAGATCACTAATTAAGAGCATGAATACTTTGGTAGTATACTAACCTATTTGAGTGTTAACAACAATGAAACCTGGGGAGGCTATAATAACAATGAAAGCACGTGCTTATCATAACAAAAAATGCGACTAACACAAATCTAAGAGCCCCGCGACTAATTAGTCGACTATGAGGGGACAGCCCTAATAGGACATGACCTTACCTGTTCTGTTGAGAAGATGACAAAATGCTGCGTCTCCGCCGCTACGCTAGCGCTCCACCTAGCGAACCACAAGAGAAGGCCATCAACAGAATGAATTAAACCTCTGTTTAACGAAGGCAAAGCAATGCCTTTCAAAGGCTGACATAAAATCCTGTGACTTGCGTTACATTTAGCCGGACCCTGTTGCGTCCTTCGATCACTTCAGATCACTTCCTCCACAGATACAAGGAAGTATTGTCTGCAATCAGATGCCCTTCCTCTTGGCCTCCTTGAAGTATTGGTCAACCCAGGAGCACTACACGCTAAACCAGAAACTACCCTTGTATCACCTTGTATACATTAGGGGACGACAGATTCATGTATTTCTTTTCTATCAGTTTGAATTTAATTTTCTATTTGTTTTTGCAGACATAGCATCTAAGGGATTTAGGCTAGCTCCTAAACTAACAACCACCCCTATAAAAAGGTGGGCACAGACCTGATGGCCTCCTCCTGACCCAGCACCTCCTCTATGGGCTGCTGGGGAGCAGCAAGGAGCGCGTCCAGGAGTCGGACCGCTCCTCGCGCGAACAGCACGGCTGGCTCCCCTCCCCCCGGGACACAGTGGACCCTCCACACGTTGGAGGACAGCTGGACACACACACACACACACACACACACACACACACACACACACACACACACACACACACACACACACAGTAGGACAAAGCTGAATGCAAGTCATATACTTGACGATTGCATTCATTAATTGCTCTACACTTATTTTTCATGATGTAAAGTACATTGAACTTCCCTGTGTTTATGAAACACGCTGTGTAAATATAAGGTTGGACGGATTATGATTGACAGCTTAAAACGCTCACTGATGAAACCACTCATCCAAGACGCCTCTCAGATGAGACTAGTAGCAGAGAAGCTAACAAATCTATTTCCACTCACAGTCGCTTTGAATGCTTTGTCCAACAGCAGGTCTTCTGCTTTCCAAACTCTGATGACCTAAAAGGATGGAAAAAACGTTTTCACAAAGTGGATCCTCTCTCTCTCTCTCTCTCTCTCTCTCTCTCTCTCTCTCTCTCTCTCTCTCTCTCTCTCTCTCTCTCACACACAGATTATAAATCAAACACTTTGCAAGCAAACAATCTCTATCGTGGGTTACCAGCACACGGTTTGTCATCAGGAAAAAACATGACGAGTTTTAAGATTTATACACTGTTTATACACTGTGCTAACTCTGTTAGCATTTG
>OOFB01024290.1:8409-22920 GCA_900323305.1 Trachyrincus murrayi
CCCGGGAAACCCCCCCCCCCCCCCCCCCCCCCTCTCCTGGTGAGCGGCTGTTCCACAAGCAGTGTGGTCTTATTTTCATTTTAGTCGTAAAGAAAAAAAATCTTGTAAATAGTATATGTATCATATTCCAAGTAACATGTATATAGTTGTAAATAGTGGACGAACAAATACATCAGTAGTTCTATTCGTAAATGAGTGGAAACTAACGCGCAGAGGGCCGTAGACATTCTGTTGTGTCGATTATGTTGAGCATGTTTATGGATTCCCCCCCTGCCAAGTTTCCACCTCGTCAGCAGGGCATAAACGCTGGCCACTGGGCATTTGTAAGTGTAAGTGTGGCAGTGCAAAAAAAGATTAGACATTTCTATCTGGTTTACAACGCTTCGAAAAACCAAAGGTGTACTAAATTCAAGCCAAAGACCCAACCTACTGAACTATGGCTTAATTAATTTGGCAGGGTTGCACAATGCAATATTAAATTCCTGCCGGAGAAAGAGCTCCACAGTAAAATAAAACAATCCCTCTCGTATTCAGCTCACTGTGGCAGCCTGCCTTGTTAGCCTAGGTCAAAATATTAATAGAATTGCAAGGCCACTGTAAAGGGTTGGAGTAGAGGTGGTGGTGGTGATGGTGGTGGGGAGGTCCTGAACAATGCGACCCAGTGTCCCTGCCCCGGTGTGATCCACACACACCGCAGGACTAATCCACCAGCCATCATAAGGTGCAGCACATGCACCGTAGGAGAGAGCCAGTGGGCGACTTAAGTCCTCTGAAAATAGCGCTATACTCCTCCAGCCGCCCGTCTCGCTCTCTCTCTCTCTCTCTCTCTCTCTCTCTCTCTCTCTCTCTCTCTCTGCTCTCTCCCTCGGCAGACGGCACACGCAGTTGCCATGAAAACGGCAGTGCCGCGCGATCTCGTCGCCGTGGCTGCGGTGGTAGTTTTGGTTGTAGCGTGTCCAGGCCTTCTCCTCCTATTTGGCACCTTGACCCAGTGTAAACGGTGTTGTCGGTGTAGCTGTCAGTGTAAAATAACACGCCAAGTGTTGTACTTGTTTTCAGCAGCGCGTCAGGGGAAGAAACGCATTAAGCGGATGCGCTAAGTCGTCATCGGGGTTTTGTCGTTTAGAATAGTGTTATTGCTTTCATTGTAATCATGCTTCTTGAATCCCGTGAAAGTCCCAGTGGTTCCAGGGCATGGATTAAACGGATAAATGGGAAAGTCTGTGGTCCTCCATGGATAAAACCAAAGCTGTATAATTTAGGCTTATTCAGAGGGAAGGACTAACTAGCTGGGCAGGAGGTCTCCGAGTGATTCTTTAAAGAATTATACGCTCTCTACCTGTGCAAACCAGCTTTGTAGTCCCAAATGTTTAAAGCATGACATCTGGGTAAAACTTTATTACTGTCTCACTGTATTTTGCGTAGACATTATGAACTCTGTATGTTATGACCACCGATATTAATGGAACAGACAGAAAATCCCTTGGAATGTTTTCTGGTCTTAAGCTTCGGTGGGGGTCATCACGATTGCTATTTCATCTCGAAATAGAACACGCATAAGTGTCGCTAGCTTCCAACAATATTTGGAGTTGCCTATTTTAAAAAAAACCTTGTGGCTCGCAGCAGGCAAATCTACTTAAAAGGGTATACATGTGGAACACGACGGCGAGGAAAAAACCGAACCTTTTGATACGAGCCTGAATACAAAAAGCAGAATGCAAACTAAACAGGCCGGGTTGACCCAGTAGCCCCCCTTGCCGCTCTCCAATCTGTTGTGGCTCTGTGCTCTGCCTAGCGTGTGGGTGTGTGTGCATCCTCCATCCAATAAAACAAAGGGGGCCATCATCTGAGCTGATGTCTGTGGAATGACCATCAAGGACCCCCAGTCTCACCAGACCAGGCCAGGCTGTGCCTTGTTCTCACGTGGGCTTGGGGGTGGTGGATCCAACAACTCTGGCTGTATCGCTATATAGCTTGCCTCTACGGTTGTAACTAAGTACTGCGTTAGGGATGGGAACGGGGCCGTTGTGATCTGTGGTTCATGTTTGGGTCCCGCCTGGAAGGAGGTGAGCTCTGGCTGCAGAACTATTGGCTTAGTTTTATGGTGGTGTGTTCCCATAAAACACACATCGCAGGGCGGGAGCAGTGGATGAAGTTGGACTCCGTGCATTAATATTTATCCCCTGGCCGGACAGGGTGGTATGCCTGGTATGTCAACGGCTCGCATGTTTCGCTCTTTTCAGTACTCTCTCTGTCTCTGTCTCTCTCTCTCGCTCTTTCTTTTCTTTCTCTGTCTCTCTAGCAACCCCCTCACCCCACCACCACCTCCTCCTCCTCCTCCTCCTCCTCCCACTGGAGTCAAACCCTCCCACACCAACATGCACACCAACTTGTTTTCCTTTAGCCGGGATTGTTGTCTTGAATCATTTGACCGATTTCAGTTTTAACTGTATGTTATAACATACAGTTATAACATACATTATTATTATTATTGTGTTTAATGTGCTCAAGTAAACCTTTACTTGTCCGACACACACAGTTTAACTTGCAGTGTAGAATAACTAGACGAAACATCTGGGTGCCACTGATCCAATTCAAATGGACTTTGGTTCCCTTGTTCCCAACGTGTTTCCTGTGAAATACAAATGAAAAGAGAGTGAGCCGTTGCTGCAGTATGGTTTGATCTTTACTTTGATCTTTGGTCTTTGCTTCGACTTTCCCTTTTGGAAAACATATTTCAGGCTATGATTGTACCTGGTTGGCCAACTTTCCTTCCCACTTCATTGGCTCGCAACAGGACTGTGCCTCAGGTTGAGTCTGACTAATATGCAATTTAAGTATTAACAATTATCGATGAATCATAGGTTTCACCCAAAACAAAGAGACGAATTGTTCTATCGTTACCAATGATTTAGTTTAAACCATAGACGTATAAAATAGGTTTAAACATAAAAAGTTGTTTTTCTTGATGTCCAAAACAAAACTCATTAACATAAAAAAACCCACTGCTATGCAATCTCTTCCTTCTGGCTGGTCTATAATACACGTATTGATTTTATGAATATGCATGTCCGTCTGCGCAGATTCCATACGTTCATGAAACGTCAATATGTTGTACGTGCACAAATGATTAATCAAAACATTACAAAACATTACTATATATATATATACAATATATCGAGTCACAAAAACTTGGACATGGACGTGGAAAATGGATACGAGGCTGATCTGTCTACCTCAATTGTTCCATAAGTACACTCTTCTGTGTAGTACTTCTCCAACCTCCGATACACCGAGTACCAACGTATAAAGGACACATATCATGACATATCACATCACGTGTATTTTATCTAATTAATGTTCCAGTGCGATATTCTTTTCACCCCTTTCTTCGTTAGCTGTGAGGCGTATCTTTATCTACTTGATTCACTCCAACGCTAGTAGCCCTGAGTATTCTCTCTGCGATGATTGTGTCCGTTATCGTGTGACGCAACAGATTGTAACCCCCATTCCTTTGAATCTCTGCCAACCATTTACTCTTCAGCCGTGTTTGTTTGGTCTACGTAAACACGTCTTCATAAACATACACTTCATCACGTTTGTGCGGCAATATTGTATGTACTTATATAGAGATTAATAATGTATACGTCACTCGCATACGTCTGCGGTAGCATGCCGTCCGATCCGGGATGCTCTAAAAGCCGCGCTGTGACAGTCTGTTTTGAATGCAGCGATGGATTAACGTGCTAACTTGTTGCTGTTGTGTTTAATGCGAGTGGGAACGGGCTTAACCTCTGGGCCGCTGTGCCCTGGGACTCGAGTCTTCTAAGGAGTTGCTTAGCATTACAGAGCCACCGGCTGGGTGCTGTGATTCAATTAGAATCCCCTACCAGCAGCTGCCTTACACCTGGGGAGAACACACACACACACACTCACACACATACACACACGCATGCACACACACGCACACACACGCACGCACACACACACACACACCGTTGCCCCGGTGGCTCCAGTACAGGCACCATGGCTTAATGCCTCTAATGGTTTCACGCTTATTACATAATTATCCCTCAATGAGGAAACCCACAAATTGCCCACTGCCGTTTGCGTGTACATACACAGGGTTGTTATTAAAGGCTGCATATTGTTGAGCCTCGGTGTCCATAGGGATACCAAGGGTCTTGGATGTAATGATTTTCTTTTGTTATTTATATATATACATACAAAACAATCTTTTTAACGGTTTTGTTGTTGTTGTTTTGCTAACAAGATGTCTGTCTCGTGCACATTCCCCGCACGCCCCTTCCACTCCTCTCACCGAACCATCTGCATCCAAAGCATTACCAAGTGGTCCCGGTCAAGTAGATCCTTCCGGACATGGAGTACCTCGTGTACCGCAGCCGTCCTTGTTTGACAAATGTCACCATCATCTAATGGCCTAGAAACTCAATAGGTGTATTTCACAAAAAGTCGGCGTATGCGTTTGATGACTGTGTTTGTCATTACTCTCTGTTCTTGGACACACGGGCAGCTTGACCTTAACCGTCACTGAAAAAAGAGGATATGTTTGTCACTGACAAAAGAGGATATATTGCGTTATATAGGCCTGTATATATATATTTTTTTTACCTCAGCTAGTAAAATCATTTTTTTTATTTTCTAAGAAATGTGTTTCATTCATTCAGAACTTCCATATTAAAGGTCAACTCGTTAAATAAAAGGATCTCTTGCTAAACCTATATGCTATTATTTGCAATCTTTTGGAAGGATACAGACCACTCCCGATAATAATCTTTTGAATGTGTCTGGTTTACAGTAAACTCGTTTGAGCCACAAGGACGCAATAACATGCATTAGGCCGACTGCGCCCATGAAGGAAAGCTAACGGAGGATTTCATGTTTGGCAGTGCTTGCTCAGCCCTGAGCCTCTCTGTTGAAAACTGTTTTGATTAAAGTCTTTTGGCTAGTGCACGGCTGGCCATACGGTCTAGGTTAAATAGGCTCTAGGTAAAAAAAAACATTTATCATCATTGATCATTTGATCATGTGTTTATACAATGCACCAATTCAACAAAGAATCCCAAGTGAAACTCGTTGATCAAACTGTCTTAATGATCAAATCCAGGGTATCGTTTCCTGTTCTCAAGTCAACTTCAGGCGGGCCTAAACGAATTTCAACTGAGGATTAATAGAACATTGTCCTTTATTTATTGATTATGTGCTTGGAAATATAAAATGATTGATGAGCTGGTATGGCATGAGGGGAAACATCATCTAGAATCTTTTCTACTCCTGGTTTTATTCTCCTTGTAGCAATTCTGTCTCGGAAATGACCAAGTACCGAAGTGCGTTTCACTGCAGGCAATGGAAACAAATGCCGCCGCTATTTGTAAGTTCAATAAACAATTAGCTATTTTAAAAATTGCACCCCCCCCGCCCCCCCCCACCACGCTTTGTCACGCCCTCATATCCTGTTTTATTTAAGAAAATCCATCACATACTCTGAATGTCATTTCATGTTGTCTTTAAGATTTCAGCCGTTCTTGCCCCCCCCCCCTTCCTTTTTTGCTATAAAGGTCTTTGGAGTACTAGGTAGCATTCACCTGACCACGGCCACAGCGACATTGCCCAGTCCGATGGCGTTGGCTAGTGCATTACTAGCAGGGATGCTAGTAAGCGGGCTGGGCCAACAGACCGTCTGTCTGGCCGGGGGCCTGCCGCTCACTATCTGCGGTGTTACATAAATCCAGAGGCCAGCTGAGCCTCCCAGGACCGTCTGTCTCTGTAGCGCTGTGGAGCACACACAGCCCCGCGCTCAGCCTAACTGCATCAGACACACTGCACACACTGCACACACTACACACACTGCACACACACACACACACACACACACAGGTCACTGTTGAGACGAGCCTCTACTGCAGCAGGAAAAACGCACCATTAGCTGGAACATTATCAAATGACCCTCGTATGCGTCGCATGTGAGCAGTAACAATTCACACATGTGTAGGCTCTTTTTTAAATTCTTGATTTATTTTTTGTACTACAGACGTGTGCAATGTGACACATGTGCAGACTCCCCTAGCTTGGCAATAATCATGGATTATTCTCACTAGTCTTTCATCGAGGTGCCTGCAGGGGTCGAAGTCTGCTTGACTTTGATCATGATCATGATTGGTCGGACGCCTCTGTAATATTTTTGCTGTGAAAAGGCTGCTTATTACACTGCCATGTACTCATGCAGTCCATCTGAAGTGGGGGGTGGGGGGGGGGGTTACTTTATTTAGTGTGACTCCATTTCAATTCAATGTGGGTTTTCTTAGTCTCCCCTCCTCTTGCCTTCTTTGATTCAATGAAATCCCACTGCCGACTTGCAGCGAAGCCGCACGACCGAGACGAAAATGGGCCACCAAAACTGTGACATCATCACCACCTTACAAACACACGCCCTCTGGATCACGCCCTCTGGATCACGCCCTCTGGATCACGCCTTCGATAGAGAGGGAGACGGAGACATGGTGGGCTAGAGGTAGAGACATGGTGGGCTAGAGGCTATAGGTAGAGACATGGTGGGCTAGAGGTAGAGACATGTATTATTTTATTGTGTTATTATGCTGTTATTACAATGCTTTCACGACTTTCTGCCGGCATCGTACAGAGCTTTTTTTTTTTACAGAGCTCATATAAAAAGGTTTTACCACTAAACGGGCTAGCTCTCTCTCTGCGCGTTGATGCTAGCACAGACAGTGTGGACCGTGCTAACCTGCACTAAGCCCTGCTTCCGTCGGGACGCCTTCCCAGTCCACCTCTCTCTGGTCCTGGTAGGCTGCGGGGGCCATGACCCGTCGGAGCATATTTGAGGTATTGTTTTGTCCAGTTCCTTGTCAGCTCCCGGGTCTCAGACTTCAAATGGAGTGAGACTCCATTTAATATGTCTGGACTACCAGATGTTAGAAAAGATGTGTGTGTGTGTGCGTGCGCGTGTGTGTGTGTGTGTGTCAGGTCTATGTACGTTTCACAGACCTGATCTGCTGTTCCAAAACACATTTGTCTTCCATGAAATGTTTTGATTGCACCGGGCAGAAATTGGATTCAGGCTCGCTAACTGTGTGACTGCTATTCAGATGTCCCAGGTCTATATTTGGATGTGTCCTCGGTTACTCAGTGTCACCACCTCCACCACCGCCACCACCGCCACCCTCCTCTCTCATTCTCCCTTTTTGAAAAATTTATGAAAAATGTAATATCCCCCCCCCCCCCTGTACGTTTGGTGGTGAGAGCTGGTTGTCTTTCTTCTTCAAAGGCGAGACCCACACTTCAGTGACCTTTTTATAGTCCCCGGGGTTAGAGCAGTTTCCTGGGTGGCATTCGGACCACTTGAAAAGAATTCACCGGTCTTGTGTGTAAAGGACAAAATCCAGATATAGCCCAGTGTTCTAGAACCAAGTTCTAGAAATGGCTTCCCCCAGCCTGCCCTCACCTAATATCATGTCATTCTTCTTTACCAGTGTTTCCTGGGGCATACTTCTTAGACATAACTTCAACCTACAGGACAAATATCTTGGGATGTGACTCAATATACTCAATATATGTAGACACACACACACACACACACACACACACACACACACACACACACACACACACACACACACACACACTACTTTTAAGTTATTTCAAAATATGACTCTAGGTTAGTAAGTTGAGTTGTGTTGATCATCATGAGACATTTAGTGTTATATTAATTGCCATGTGCACGCAATGATCTGCAGCTTCCACGTTTCATTCGTATGTAATTCATCCCATTGACTGTTTTCAGGCAAATAATAATTCTAAATAATAATACACAACGTTATTGTGACGTAACGTTGAAAGGCAGTCTTCCCCCAGATGCATGCATATATGCACACGCATCACATGACCAGGGTACCTGGGTTTGTATGCCCCACTCTGTATTTCCCCAAGAACCGATCTATGCAGCTCGAAAAGTCACAATTTAGGTCAAACAAGAAGCTTGCGCTAAACGGCTTGTCTCATGTGAGAACCTTCCGGTACCGTGTTACACCGCCGTGCAGCGTCAGGCTGGCAGCCCGGCGCTCGCACTAATAAGCATGCAGCGCATGACTCGCATTTATCCCCCTCCTCACAATGAGGCTCATTGTGTGCGCTGGAGTGTGTGTGTAACTGGGAGATCTCATGTCTAGTGCTTCTACTCATCAATGTGAAATTAAAAAGCTCACGCTATTCCTGTTGCCTGCCTCCCTCGCAGGCGGGCACGACACTCGGTACGTCAGCCTCTCTTAGCTGACCTTGCTTGACCTAGCTGGGACAAATTGTAAGGTACATCTTGACGACGCCATTGATGTTTTCTTAGCGTAGGTTCTGTCACCGTCTTTTAATAGTAGGAAATGCCAAACCTCTTAAAGAAATACCGGTCTGTGGTCAAACCATCGGAACCGTCTCTCTTGGCTTCACAAAAAATCTGTTACCAATATAATTTGCCAAAATCACTTCCTTGTGCCGAACAGCATTTAGCGTGCGCGTGCCTGCCACGAATCTAATCAATGGCAATATACCACTATCGTCTTTTGGAATCAATGTACGTCGCAACAGTATGGAGTTTGTGGGGGGAAAAACTGTGAATCGCTGTTTACAGTACTTTAAAAAATGTCATATCACAAAGACCAAAATACTACTGCTGTTGTTTACCTCTGTGGCAGGCGGGTTCACGCGAAATGCTCTTAGGCAGAATTGGCTTTTGATTTTGTTAACGGATGTTTTAGTGAAGCCAGGGGAGACTTTACGATTGTTTCATCGCACACCGGTATTTTCCTTCACCGCGTCTAAAGTCTTATCTGGATCAGGGTGGCCGGAGGGTGGTGATGGTGTCCTATCCTTCCAGCGGACAGTAAGCATACAAGCAGGGAGACACCCTGAATGGGAGGCCAATCAACTCCATGGGCCCACACCATTTACACTTGGGCTCTGTTTAGTCTCTCATTAGCCGAGCATGCATTAGCCTAGCATGTAATCGATGGATAACCAACCGCAATATGTTTTTCTCATTATTTTACATGTCGTTGGGACATTTGATTGCGGGCAATCATGTCGTAAAAAAAATCCAAGCCCGGTAGATTTGTGGTGGCATAACAGGAACTTGGCCGGCAAACACACTGGTTAGATTAGGAAGCTGAGAAAGTCAGGCTGGTGGCGGGTAAATATTGACACCGATGCCCTTTCTCTTTGTAGAGCTTTATGGATCCCGCTGGCGTTTATGAAGTGTCCAGTGAAATAATATGCTTAGCTGAGTCCACACACACACACACACACACACACACACACACACACACTTAAGCTGATAGTGCTGTACGTTCACATTCCAATGTTACTTATGGCCGTGAGCAGTGAGCAGACTCTATTGGCAAGATTATCAGAGATGTGTCATTTTCTATGTAAATCTTGTTGAATTCAATTAAATTCAAAAGAGCTTTATTGGCATTGAAAATACATATTTACATTTCCAAAGCAGTTTAAAAATCAAACAAATCTTGTTTCTTACTGTGGCTTGGTATTGTGTGCCCTCGTGTCCTCACACAAACAACAACAAAACAACAGCATTCAGGTTGGACGTACTACAGACTGGAGTTTGAGTGGCTGCCGTGTGAAGGAGTGCACGTGCTGTGAACCTATCATGAACTGGCATCACATGGAGGCCCCGCCCTGCATGTAGTCAGCCAAGTTAGGCACTCACCCCAGCTTGACCTCAACCAAGAATAAGTGGGTAAATTACATGGATGAGTTCAACAGTAAAAAGGAAACATCCCCCCCATCTTCAGTTAATAATACTAAACCAGACTTGCTGCACCATAAAGATTGAGGCCCGTGTGCGTGCCAGTTTTTACATTGTGAGAGTAAAAAAAACAAATCTTGTTGGTATTAAGAAATTCCACAGAGAAAACACCTAGATCACCCAATTTACAGAAGAATGCAATTAGAGTTGCTTTTGTGATGTTTTCTTGTTGTTGGAATAGCAGTGAACGAACGGCAGTAAAGTCTGTTAGGACCACTCTACACTGTAGTGTAGAGTGTTTACAGGCATAATGTGTTTGCTGGCTACTTAACAATAACTTATGTTTTACAAGCTTTATAGGCCTATATTGTATATTTATATTGTACTGCAAAAACATACGCCTTATTTTTCCTTTTTAAACCTTGGCAGTGAATCTTCTCATGACTTGTACAAGATGTGGGAGTAGCTGGAGTGGTTACTGTTGTTATTCTTTTGTAAATCACAGAACAGAATCACAGATTAGTTGCTTAAGCGCTCGCAGCCAATGTTAACATAAGTCTATTTATATATATATATATAGTGTCTTATCTGCTACTGTCTCAAACATTTTACCGGGCCATATTTAAATGACATTAGCAGTCGAGAATACCCCCCCTCGCCCCTCCAGCTAGTAAGCCCTCGGGCGCGATAGGAGCAACTCCCAAAAAGGATTGAAATAGGAATAAACTTTGAGAAGGAATTCATGAAGAGGGTCCTCCTTCCAGAGTAACGGCTAGTGAAAACAAAGTTTTGCTCAGCGAATTAAGTATCATCCAGGAGCGAGGAGGCATGCGAGGAAGGCATAGGAGGAGAGGGGATGTCTGGGTGTGGGCTGGTCAGGGTCTTTCTGCTTTCTGCTTAATGTATCCCCCTTATAATGAGATGAGCCAGTTCCTCCCCGCGTGTGCAGATGAAACTCCATAGTTAAGTCAACTTCTCTGGCGCACACACTGGGGGGGAAAGCCGGACCGGTGTTGTGAGGACCGGTTGCTGTGAGGACCGGTGTGTTGGGTGTTGTGAGGACCGGTTGCTGTGAGGACCGGTGTGTTGGGTGTTGTGAGGACCGGTTATTGTGAGGACCGTTGTTGCGAGGACCTTTTTCATGAGGACCTTTGCCATGAGGACCGGTGTTGTGAGGACCGGTGATGCTGAACACCTCCTCCCTGCAAATGTTTCTTTCCTGGTGTGGACGGGAGTGCTAGCGCATTGGGGGCCATCCATTAGTCAGACACAAAGTGGTGTGTGTGTGTGTATGTGTGTGCAGCGCTGACCTGACATAACCAAACACACACACACACACACACATACACACACACACACACACACATAAGTGATGTACCTGGGAAACGGCCATTATGCAAACACAATGTTTGTTTTATTTTTAAATAATTCTTCTTTTTTTTATGGATGACAGCTCCTTCTCCATCTCCATTTAACTAGTGCAGTGCCCGTTCAAACCGTGCCTGTTCGGAACGGTGCCGATTGCTTGGCCTCCGGTATCGCTGCTTGCAGCTTTCTCAAGAACCGCTCATCCAAACGTCACACTTGACACTGCACTTCCTTTGGTCCTCAGCAATACACCCGCCAAGTGTGGATGAACGGTTTACTTAATAGCGAACGTGACATAATCAACTATTTAGCTATTTGGGACCAGGCTATTTCCAGGAACAAAAGCATTAATTCCGAAAGTTACATCGCTGATGCTTGAAATGTTTGAGTTTAGCGAAAGAAAACTTACAAACTTTGCTACAATGTAACATCTCCGGTCTCTCTTTCTTCATCCGTTCTTGAATGTACTGTAGCGAGCGACGGAGAGAGCGAGCTGTACCCAGCATGCCGTTCGGCTGTGTAACAGTTAATAGGGGTCCCCTCTCAATACACCACAGTGTGTACGTAACGCACTACAAATAAATATGTCCCATAGATCTCAAGAGCTCATACTTGACACTGCACTTCCTTGGGTCCTCAGCAATACACCCGCCAGGTGTGAAGACGATCGGCTGAACGGACAGACAGACCTACAGAGACTCCTTCCATTATAGTTAGATAAAGCGTTGTGTTTGTTTTGGGAAGCAAGCATAATGGTGGATGCCTTCATGGGGGGGGGCATACCTATAGGGGATGGGGTTGACACCCAGGCTGAGCCTGCTTCACACAGTCCTGTTAGGTACACTGAATCATTCCACGACTACTACAGTTGCTTTGGAAATGCACGGGTGCATCAGTGTGAGAAAAAAAAGAAGCAATCTGAGAATCTCAGTCATTTTCCCTCGACTTGACTATGGAGCTTCATCTGCACACGCAGGGAGGGCTCATCTCAGATGTTCTCTCTTCCCCTTCCTTGAGGAAAGCCCACAGGTTTCCAAATAAGGTCTTGGTGAGCAGCACTGGGAGTATTAATAGACTAGAATCAGACCGCGGCTGCTGGAGAATATTTGTATTGACCCAGTGAAAGACTTTATCTGATGCCGTTTCCATGGCAGCGAGGGGGGGGGGGGGGGGGGGGGGGGGGGGGGGGGGGGGTGATGCGAGAGCCTGCACGGCGTTGTGCAGCAGTTAGCTGGCTCTCCACATAGCGCCGTGAACCCTTCATGCTATAGCATGTCGAATGCACAACGGTTCTGATTCAGCGAAAGGAGGAAACGTACCGGGGAGATTACTGGTGTAAAATGCTGCTTCCGGTCCTCTTACTTGACACCGAGCGCGGGTACTCATGCACCCACTGTTGCAGGCCGGCCTCTACCTCGCCGGGCTGCGTGGCCGTCCGTCATCCAGCAGAAAACGTACATCCTTTCCCTTTCGAGGACATGCGCCTCACAGCCCTTTGCTGTGCCATTGATTCCTGATGCTAATGTGCCCCCTAATGAGTTTTTGTACACAATGGCGATTTCCCCCTTTTCTCTCAATTTGTCATTCAGTGACATGAGTCAATCGTGTGTGTGTGTGTGTGTGTGTGTGTGTGTGTGGTGAGCTTATTCAATTACTAAAAGTACTAAAGTATTTTAGGGTCTTCTGTACTTTTGTGGACTTCCATTGGGGTGTGTGTGTGTGTGTGTGTGTGTGGGGGGGGTCTCTTCAGTAGCACTTGGAGATGTTCAGAGCTCTTTCCAGAGACCACCCAGACTCCACAAAATGGAAACATTTTCCCAGTGCCTTCTCCGCTTCTCGTTTTTTGTGTGATTTAAACTTGCTACTCTTGACGTCCCTGAGGATAGTTCATTGTTGTTTAAATATATATATATATATATATATATATACTGTGTATATATATATATATATATACTGTATATATATATAGATATCGATATATAGAGAGAGGGAGAGACATGCTACGGGGCTTTGATAAATATGTGTTGTGTTCTATTTGGATGTGTGGTGTGAATGTGACTCTTTGCCGGCTGATTCTGCCCATTGTGTGGCTGTGTGAGAAGAACAGGCCCCTGGCACTGACTTGCTTCTGGCTGCCGGTCTCAGGACCCACCGTACGCCTGGCACTGTTCAGAAGTGTTATTTATAGAGCACATGACATTCTGCAAGCTAATTAGTGTGATCGCTGGCCAAGCACGCTATTGTAATCTGTCGTGTTATTATTTATGACAAAACATAAACACACAAATTCTTCCGCCTGATGTATTTCTTTTTTATGCCGAACCAATGCCAAAATATCTGGTCCGCTCCGGTGCAGTGTTCTAACATTCACATTTTGGAAATTTCCGTGTTAAGAAAATGTGAGATTCGGCACATTTCCCCATAGGACTGCATAGAAAAGAGGAAAGTAAGTTGAGTTGGTAGGTAGGTAGGGGTCAGGATGCTAGAGTCACATGCTACTGTGTGCTCGGTCAGCTGACCCCTGACCCCTATTCTCTCCCCTACCTATGTACCTACCTACTGTTGATACCCATATAACCACAGAGAAGCAAATATATACCACAATGTCTGAGGTACACATGCCATCAATGTGTTTGCATGACTGGCATGGCAGCCAGGTATTCAATACCCGCCCAGATATTAATCACACGTGTTCTCCTTGGAAAATGCACCCTCTAGTTAATAGGTGTAAATTCTTCTGCTACTATTGCGTAACTCTTTCTGAACACACATTTGTGAGATGTTTTGTCTTCATGAATATTGAGCTAAAAATCCTTTATCATAGGACAAACATGAAGGTCCCTAGTGATCCTGTGTGATCTCAGTAGGACCAGTGTCGTCTCCGAGCAGAAGCTCTGTTGCTCTCAACTTTTGATGTACACTTTTGACGATGAGTTCGTACAGGGAAATTGTGTTTTAGTTAATTCGTATTGTTCAGCTCTTGCCCAGGTTAACATGATTTTCAGCTTGTTGTACTTAATGATCAGTAACAGTTATTTTAACAGATGACTCAACTGCTCAAGCTGTATTCATAGCATGTATAAAGTTAAGGCATTCAGAAAACTTTGATCTCTCTCTCTTGCTATCCCCCTTCCCACTGGACAAAAACCACACTAACATCTGGCTTTTGTCTTTCACGGGAAAGGTTACAATCAGCGTTCATTCGCGGGACAAATGACTCTGCAGTAGTCACGGGGTATTTATCGGCTCCAGCTCCGATCGGCAGCGATGGAAACATGACACCCGGGTGGACACGCAAATTTTTACCCCTTTTCCGGTGCGATGCTATGCTATGTGTTGAAGTTCCGGAC
>OOFB01024302.1:10907-18827 GCA_900323305.1 Trachyrincus murrayi
CAGTTGTTGATAAGCTTTATCTCATCATGCATACAAATGCTCTCTGACCCATCTCTCTCTCTCTCTCTCTCTCTCTCTCTCTCTCTCCCCCCCCCCTCTTCTCCCCCCCCTCTTCCCCCCCCCCCCCCCCCCCCCCCCACCCCCCTAGAGAGGAATCCAGTGGAAAACTTCCAAAAAACACTGAACTTCCCTCAGGCCACAGATGGCTCTCGGGTGAGTTCATAAGAGCACTAATGTTTTTAAAACCACAATCTAACCTCAAGCTGAGAGGCGGCTTCCGAGACACGGCCCACCTGCCTACTAACTATGCGTTAGGCGGGCAGAGCATATGCTTTAATGGGAGGGATAATGAGGGAACGTGGGGGTACAGTATAGGACATGGACACGGTGTGGATGTTAATTCCCTGCTCCGTGAGGTTTATGGAAATGAAGATTTCACACCATTGCTAATTCCACCTGATAATCATGAAGCTGGAGGAAATTGCTGTGTGTGCGTACAAGTAAACAACCTTACTGAATCTAGAAAGGAATTTGAGCCAGATGTTTATGAGCGAATCCAGCTGGTATTCATTTTTTCATAATGAATTATAGATTATTTTCGTATTTTCGTAATCTATAATTTCAGCCAGTTAGAGGTATTATGAATTATTAGAGGTATTATGAACTGCGACTGAAGTTCTGACTCAAAATAATAATAATAAAATGTTCTTCATCCAATTCATCTTGTTGAGGAAAACTGCCATCTCAGCAATCCCTTATTATCCAAATGGCCTGAATGCATTGTTGTGTTTTCGTTTCATAAAAACGCAAAAAGAAAAGCAGGGTAACAGTTAGGGTCGAAGCCCAGCGGTAGACCTACCTTCTGTCGGATTTCCTCCTCCATTTTGATGGGAGAGCCCAGCTCGGCCACCTGCCGGACACCTTCGCTGGCGTAGCCCCCGTACTCCCAGAGCGCGTACCCCTGGGTGTGGGACGCCCCGATAAGGGCAGACCAGTGGTTGGCCCGTCCTGGGACGCAGGTGAAGGAAGTCACACAGACAACAGAGGCACTTTGTTTTTTTATGATATTGTTATTTTATAATGTGTGCCTTTCCAAATATTGTCATGATGTTATAATAATAATAATATTGCTAATATTATACTAATAATGTATATGATACTAATAATATCGTTTCTGCTCTGAATAGTGTTGTGTTATAATAATCAGAATATTGTTTGTGTATATTATGATTATTATAATAACAATATTGGTTCAGTGCTGAATGTTTTGCTATAGGAATGTGAACATTGTTCGAGTTCCAAATAATAATGTGCTATAATAATAATAGTCAAAATATTTGTTCTACTGAATATTGTTATATGATGCTATGATTATCTAAATATTGTTTAGTATTGTTTAATATTATTTTAGCTTGCACTAATCTCAATATTGAGCCGTTCTGAATAATGGTATGATATAATAAACAGACATTGTTTTGCGTTTCAAATAATATAGTGATGATGATTGTGATGTTATAATAATCGGAATAATGTCACGGTTTTGTAGCCCCAACCTCAATAGTGTAGTTTCTAATAACCCAGAGATAACCCAACGTTTGACTCACTGGGATAGTCTTTGGGATGGATCTTCTCAGACCAGTTTCCATAGAAGGTGAGTCTGTACTTGGCTGTTCCACAGGCACAGCACTCCGGGTCTGGTGGCAGCGTGGCCTCCCCGGGAACAAGCTCTGTTGGAGGAGCGGACACACAAACACATTTTAGTGCATATTCAGTACATATGCAGCCCCCCCCCCCAAACTTGCAAAAGTCCCCCAAAAAAAACATAACTAAAAGGAGATGACTATGGGGTTCACCATGTTGGAAAACAAGATGGCAGCTGAGGAGTCAATCACAAACAAGAGGATGGAGTCACCTTTCTCACAGAGTCGCACAGTTAGGGAACCCTCCTCCTGGAAGTAGATGACCCTCTTCTGGACAATACTGGCCCTGTGGAAAGGACGATATATATATATATATATATATATATATATATATATATAGTGGGAGAGCGTAACATAGATCAAGAGAGGGCTGGAGGGGGAGAATGAGAGTAAACTAGAAGACATGGTGTTAAAAGGTGGCCTAAGGATGTTTTCACATCACCCGGATCAGAGTACACTTGACCCCAGTGTCCAGTTCCTCTGATGAGTGTGAACACTGCGTACCGTGCCCGAGTCCACTTGAAAAGGTGCTCTCGACTCGGTCCGGTTCATGTGTACCCGGGCACGGTTCAGGTGTGAAAACTACTGTACCAAAACACGGAAGTGGACCGCAATTTAAATGTGACGTCATCACTATTCGACTGTCCCGTTCAAAACATGGCCGCGAAAGGATCTCTCTGGTCTAAGAGATGAAACAGTAGTAGGCATAGTGCGAAGGTCGACTCCATCGTATGTGTGTAGATACACAAGTGTACTCGGGTAAGGAACAACATTACTAATGTGAAAGGTGAGGTGGCGGGGGAGTGGGGGAGGAATCGTACCAAATATGAAAAAAGTAAAAAAGAAAGAAGGTGAGCCGGACATCCATTAGAGGGCTATAATGGCAGCTGCTTTCTCTCTTTTCATCTGATACTGCCATCCTATTCCTCTCTGAGTGGTGTGGTCTGGGGGGTAATGGACTCACAGGGGTGTCGTAATAGGCACGGGCATCACATCTAGCTTGTGATGTGATACCTACCACACACACACACACACACACACACACACACAAATTGAACCAAACCAGTCACACAATTGGGAGCAGGGTGGTGGTGGCACTGGCAGGTGTATGAATCTATGAATATATGAATCACTCAGAAGAGTCTCAGCAGGATGCCAATTATAATTCATGATTTAAAGTAGTGCACCACTTAACATGGTTTAATATATCTTACACCCTCGCCCATAGCCCTTCCAGCCAGATGAGGAAGGCTTTGTTCGCCTCCAGAATATAAGTGACAGCGAGAGCGATCACATGTGTGAAACTCGAATATTTCCTATATTATATTATGACTATTTTTCCCTTCAACCTCACCTAGCTTAGCAATGTTAGCGTGTAACATGGCGAACCTTACTGGGGAACCAGTTGCCAGCAACATCGTGTTGTGTTTTTCTTGTGCACAGTTGGACGGCTGCCTGCAGAACATTTCCCCGGGTCTTTCTTTGATGCTTCATACAAAAAAAGATGCCGACATTCTGGCAGCGCTCCACATGTTGCGATGGCGGCCGCATGACAGTCATTGTATTTTATAGCACCACATAAAACTAGGATATGAAACTAAACGCGGCGACGGAGGGACAGAACAAAAGAAAGACAAGATGGCAGAGACAAGGGACATTAAGTAGGCATTGTCTGTTATATTAAGCCCATCAATTCTACACTTACTCTGAATGTTGCAATATACCCCGTGACATGCTATGACTGCTTAAGCATGAAATTGAGCCAGACAAGTGATATATATTGCAATGTGTTCCCGTATATTGGCCCTTTGATAGTGTTCTTCTGCCACGTTCCTAAGTTTACGTGAGCACTGCTCGTAATTTAAAAGATGAATGGGAACTGAATGCCTTTGCTTGTAATGTATGTATGCACCATATCATCTCACCTGTCCTGTCTACTGGTCTGGTACCATGGTGAGGATCTGAGCACGACCTCCTTCCAATGCTGCATATCTTCACATCTAAAGCCACTCACACCCACTCCTTGGATACTGGATGAGCTGGATCATGTGTCTTTATGTGGTATTTCTTATTATTATTAAACTCCTAAAACCAACACTTCCCAACGGATCCTAATTATTATGTGTCTGCTGAAAGTAAGATTGTTTTTGACTACAGTAAGATTAAACTTAAACGCTTCTTATTTCAAATGAAATATGATGAATATATGTTGATGCCATCATCTCTCCACCTCATCGGTTTGATGAGTAAGAATGCCCCACTGGCCAGCTACCCCTCCCCTTCCCCTAGCGAGGTAAATTAGCTGAATAATCTGCATATGTTTGCATATTCAACTCAATACTTTGTGACTTTTGTGTCACAAATTGATCAGTCGTCCTTGCATATAATGCCGAGTAGTTGTCCCTCTTGGACGGAAGCCCTTTATTGCTCTGGTGACGATATCTGCACTTAGGAAGTCAACATGAAATGGTTCTGATGGTTCTGATGGTTTCTCAAGTAAAGCAGGTAATTAGAGCAAGGCGAAACGTTGCAGGAATATAATTTGATCCTTCAGGGTTTGATTGGATCGTGCAAGCTGCCCGTCGCAGGCTTGAAATAAGAGGGGAGCAGAAAAAAAGTTATATTAATGGCTGAATGGTAAAGCTGCCAGCGCATGTTAACGACATTTAGCTGGGGAGGAAATTAGATTGATTCGATTTGGATGTAAAATAACTAATACACATTTTCGGGGGACTTTTATGCCATACTTTGGTAAATAGGTGAATAATATGATTATGGAAATGAGCCAACAAGGGGAATATAGTCAATGGTGTGTGTGTTCTTTTTTTTTTTTTTTTTTTATCGGAGTATAATAAAATTCTCTCTTCCAAGGGATTACTGTAAGGAAATCTCATTTGTAAGAGAAGGGGCTTTTTAATACTTCACTTCTTCAAATGAGTCATCCGCTTCAAATGTTATCACTCGATTGAATGGACGTTATCAGTGGTTATCAGCCCAATAGCTAGTCCAGATCGTAGGAGACATCCATCCGTGCCGCTTGGGCAGAAGCCCTGGCATCATGCTCAAGATGCAAGAGGCGAAAACAGAATGGCAGAAGACATTCCTTTTATTCTCAGTGGAAAATGCAATATTTTAAGATAGTTTCGGCATTAAAATGCATTTTGATAAGATTTGTAGATTTGTAGCATACATTCAGTTAATGTATATAATGTTTAGTTTGTTAGTTAATACATTTATAGTTGCTATGGTGGTTGCTATGAATGCTGTTATTGCTGAAACCACGTCGCTGTCACCTGACAGCTGAAGTTTGTTGGCGAAAACAAAATGGCTGACAGAAATATGCATTTTATTTTCATAATCTTCGTTCAGTGAATGTATATAATGTTTAGTTTGTTAGTTGATATAACGTTTGCTAGGGCCCTCTTTCATAGTAAAGAGACCCCAGGTGTCCTTGAACCCTAGGTCACATACTAATTGTATCACTTCCTGTAGGGCTAGAGCCTCCAAATTGATAATTTTAATTATTTTAGTTATTGAGTTTAATGCCCTGATTCATATAAAAGAGACCAGACGTCTCTATCTTTCTCCCAAGTGTCCGTGACCCCTAGGTCACCTACTAATTGCATCACTTCCTGTAGGGCTAGAGACACAGGGTGAAATCCTTCAATAGGTAAGTGTATAAATAAAGATAAGTGGGGAGTTAAAAACTAGAGGAATAATGAAATGAAGGGAGAGGAGAGAATGGAAGGAGGTTAACTGACGAACGCAAGCTTAAAAAGGTGGGGTTTTTTGGGAAACGCAGGATTTGGCTTAGGGGGGGGCGATAAAGCAGTGACCAGAGGTTTGGGGCAGGACAGTTTAAAAGCAAGGTGCTCAAATGAGGAGGGGGTGGGAATGGATATTGCATCCGGTTGCATGGGATCGGGTGTTGAAAAGTGTGAATTTGAGATGTGATAGTTTCTGAGTAGGCTGGTTTGCTTTGACCACGATTCGTAGGCAGGCGGAGTGCACCTGTTGATTGTTGTGATGAAGTAGTGGAGCTGCGACAGTGCGACAGACTGCTCCGACCCCGAGTAAACAAACAAAAGACAAAAGATACAGAACATTTAAAGATATGGCAAGATAAAAAGTCTAACAATAAAGCTAGCTAGAACAAAAAAAAAATGTAATCTCAGGTGGAGAAGCGGCGAACAAACAACGCCAGCGTCCTCTCGCACCAGAAGCACCTCCGTGACCTCTCAGTGAGGGATTGCATCACTTCCTGTAGGGCTACGACCCCCATGTTGACTCCTCTTATATTGGTATCAGTGATCAACCATACAAATCGATGATAACGGCCCTCTGAACCGGAGGCCTACTGACCATAGCTATGGGGCTGATAACCACCGATAAAGTCCATTCAATCGAGTGATAACGTTTAAAGTGGGTGAATGAGCGTACTGTAAAATTAAATGACGGGGCAGATTACAAGAGTCAGTAAGGTGCATACAGCGCATGTTGTTAAGAAAGAGATCCCGGTCGCCTCTCCCGGCACCTCCTCCTCCTGGAATACTGATCAATACAATGTGAATTTAGTGAGATAGAGAGATGGAGGAAGAGACAAGAGTTCTAGGAAGGGCTGTGGAAGAATCAACCATTCCTCGTACAAGATGGAGAACCGAGTACTTAAAATGGACAACACCCTCTCTCCTGCTATGCCTCTCATTCTCTTTATCAATTTTTTCTCTATTTATCCACCCATCCCGCTCCATCTTGTTGCGGTGTGTGCTGGGTCCGTTGCCAGTACTTCTCCATCCAGCCCTCCCCCCAGGAGCCTCGGGGCTCCTGATGGGTCTTATCGGGAGATTTGGGAGATCCACAATCTGATTTGGGCTGAGCTCATCAGACCCAATACTTTGGCGCCAAAGGCTGAGATGAGATGATGCACACACACACGCACCCACACACAAATTAACGCCCACATGCATGTAGAGACAGACCACCCCAGGGGGGTTCACAGAGAAGCACGTCATGCAGGCACAAGCTCAGCGGCGAGGTGCTGACGATCATCTCATGTTGAGATGTTAATTTGCACTTCGTTCTAAGATGTTTCAGACGAAAGAAAACTAATATTGAAGGGAAAAAAAGACGAAGAGAATTACAGCTTGTCAGACAACAACACCATATTAAACATTAAAAAATATACACAGAAACTGTGGAGCTTTAATTAATCCATTCATAAATCAATTGAATGAGCTAAATAATTAGTCCATTACTGCACTCCAAAAAAACTGTACTAATGGCGAAAAAGGTTCACTGTTACCATTACTGACTTACTGCTTGGGTTTCCTCTGTCCCGCATTTAAACTCATAAGGAGGAAGCACAGTTGCCAGGGTTGTCTCAGGGTTAGGTCAGTGTAAAAACAGTTAAGTGCAATAAAGCTTGATTTCCATCAAATGCAGGGCTACGTGCATATGAACGAACACACACACACACACACACACACACACACACACAAAGAGTTATCTGAAGAGAATCCAGAATAGCAGCGAGACTGTCAATTTCATTCCACAGGCCGGAGGTTTTTAAGTGCCAATTTAAATACATATTAGGTAGTATATTTTAAACTACCTACGTTGACGCGGCTGTGTCGATCTGTGTTGAGCACAAAATAAACAGCTCAGTTCCTAAAATAACAAGAAAACCATTTGCATTGAGTTGAAACAGCAGTGCCCTACGCCACTGGAGTAACAGAGCCAAGGAGCTTCAGGCAATGAGAGCGAGAGAGATGTAGAGAGAGCGAGAGAGATGTAGAGAGAGAGAGCGAGAGAGAGAGAAAAAAAAATGTAGAGAGTGAGAGAGAGAAATGTAGAGAGAGCGAGAGAGAGAAATGTAGAGAGAGCGAGAGAGATGTAGAGAGAGAGAGCAAGAGAGAGAGAGAGAAAAAAATGTAGAGCGAGAGAGAGAGAGAGAGAGAGAGAGAGAGAGAGAGAGAAATGTAGAGAGGGAGAGAGAGAGAAATGTAGAGAGAGAGAGAGAGAGAGAGAGAGAGAGAGAGAGAGAGAGGGGGAGAGAGAGAGAGAAGGGGAGAGAGAGAGAGATGTAGAGCCAAGAGAGATAAAGAGATGTCGAGAGCGAGAGAGATGTAGAGAGCGAGAGAGAGATGTAGAGAGCGAGAGCGAGAGCGAGAGAGATGTAGAGCCAAGAGAGAGAGAGATGTAGAGCCAAGAGAGATAAAGA
>OOFB01024322.1:10069-22836 GCA_900323305.1 Trachyrincus murrayi
TTTGTTTCTCTTTCACTTCTTGCTTCCATGGGATTTGCTGTTTTATTACAAACCCGTCTCACCCACCCTTACACACCTTCAACCCCCTACCTCTCGACACCCGTCTCACCCACCCTTACACACCTTCCAACCCCCTACCTCTCGACACCCGTCTCACCCACCCTTACACACCTTCCAACCCCCTACCTCTCGACACCCGTCTCACCCACCCTTACACACCTTCCAACCCCCTACCTCTCGACACCCGTCTCACCCACCCTTACACACCTTCCAACCTCCTACCTCTCGACACCCCACGCGGTACATCGCTGTCCCCTCCCCCCAGACCACGCGCGTAAGATCGAGCTAATCCGCTACCTGGTGAGCGGCTACGTGAACGGCCAGGTGCTGGACACGCTGTCCCAGCACGCCAACGCGCTAGCCTCCACCGCCGTGGCTAGCCTGGAGGACGGAGCCGACCAGCTCTCTCACTTCCCCTTCCTCCCCGTGCCGTGTGGCCCCGCGCTCACGGTGCCCCGGCACCACGGTTGGTACCTTGGGGCCGCGGGAGCTAGCGTTTATAGATGGCGGTTGTAGTACAGTAGCTCGTTAGCTAGCTAGCCTCGCTCTAGTGCTGTTTTTCCCTTAACGGATTTGTGGCTTCATCTAGTAGTAGTAGTAGTAGTAGTAGTAGAGTGATAGATAGAGACATAGAGAGAGAGAGGATTTTAAAGTGGTTAATTATGTGGCGTATCAAGGCAGACCTTTCCTTTATAAAGAGTGACCCTAAAACACAACATAGAACTTTAGGAACAGTGCCCCGTCTGGTAAAACACTGGCATTACCGCTGCTGTTTCTGTCTCAAGATTGATGCCAAAACATGCTGTGAGAGTTGAAAATAACAGGCATTAATTCTATCACGTTCATGATGTGATGTGAGAATTACACTCGCAATAATAAGTTGGCCCTCCCCTTGCTATTCACATTTTAGTGTTATCTGGTTATCTGTGCAGATTGTAGATTTGCGAATATGAAATCGTATCTGAAACCTAAACATATTACATGGCTCAGACCGATCCATTACGCTGTATGTGAGGCAATATCACTGTCATAGCAATCAGCCCATGAAGCAAATGGAGAGGGTTAAGCCTCTTAAGTCCAATTAGGTTGCTAACACGACGTGCCTCTCATCCGTACCTAGTTCTGCAGCTGAAGAAGGCACATATGAAGGCGTGGTTTTCATGCTGTGTGCCTTCAGATTAGGGCTGTTTCAACCGGGGCATTATGCTGACATCATGACATCATCTGTGATGTAGCTCTGCAGAGTAGCTTCTGTGTGCAGTATTTAATGTTGTGGATGTAATGCGTGGTAGTCCCTTCCCCATGACTGTCCTCCTCCTCCTCTTATTGAGCTTAGGATGAATAGACAAAGTGGTTTGTTTTTTATATCCTTGGAGGAGCATCACCGTCCCAAATTCTGTTTCCGTGTCCATAACATTTTCCATCTCATTTTACAAAGCGTTTTTGTTTACAAATGTTAATTCCTAAGGATTAACATTTTCATCCATTACGTCATCATTTTTCTGTACTTTTTAAATACAAGTATTTTATGTAGCAATTGATATGCGTTTAAACGAGTCTCGTTGTGTTTGAATCAGTCCCGGCGACTAAACTCAACACCATCACCAAGTCTAACCTGGGTCAGTGTGTGAGTCGCTACGACCTGCTGGTCTGGTTCGAGATCAGTGAGTTGGAGCCCACTGGAGAGTAAGTTTTATACACACACACACACACACACACACACACACACACACACACACATTACCCCAGCATCATCCGAAGGTCATCGTATTGTAGGGACATTTTTTTTTTTAAAGGCATTAACATTTTAACTAAACTTCCTTCTAAGGCCTGAGTGAGACACACACACACACACACACACACACACACACACACAAAGACCGGCAGATATTATTCAGTTCTTGCTCTCGGGCTTGAATCCATTTTTCAGGACTGAAACTCCTTCTAATGCTCCTCTAACTCCTTCTAATGCCTCTCTGCCTCCCCACCAGGTACATCCCAGCTGTGGTGGACCACAGCGGAGCACTGCCCTGCCATGGGACGTACCTGCTGCACCAGGTATGTTGTTTATCTGACTACCTGTTGTTTATCTGACTACCTGTTGTTTATCTGACTACCTGTTGTTTATCTGACTACCTGTTGTTTATCTGACTCCTTGTTGTTTATCTGACTCCTTGTTGTTGATGTCTTCCTCAGGGGATCCAGAGGAGGATCACGGTGACTCTGATCCACGAGAAAGGCAGCGAGCTCCACTGGAAGGACGTCCGTGAGCTGGTTGTGGGTCAGTGCATCTGTTGGTTCTACGCTTTTCTTTTGTCTTCTCCTTTCATTTGGAACGCATCATATCAATGACCCGAGCTTGTTGCCGTCGGCGACAGGTCGCATCCGGAGCAAGACGGAGGTGGACGACGGCGCTGCAGACGCCGTCCTGTCCCTCAACATCATCTCTGCCAAGAACATCAAGTCATCGCACAACTCCAACAGGTGCATCACTTTGACTTTTTTTATTCAGATACGATGCTATACACAAGTCAGGTTAACACAAATCATACACAAGTCAGGTAAACGCTGCATGTAGGCAGAGGGTAGACACACACACACCTCTGTTTACATGAAGCCCTGTTAGGCAGCCTCCTTCTGTATGAAGCGTACAAACAGAATGGGGGGTCGTTGTTGTTCTGCCTGTAAGCCAGCAGCGGAGGTCGGAACAAAGCCGGATTGACGTCCGTGTAAAAAGGGTAAGACGGCACGGCGGGACAGGGTGTGTGGCGTTTTGATGACGTGCAAATTTCTTCAATCTCTTCAGTTTCTCCTCCAACGTATTTGTGATGGCACAAAGACGTGGCTGGCATGAATCCCCGCTGTAACTAGGATGTACCAAAACACTCTGATGGAACTCTAGTTGACTGACTTACCATTGAATAGTATGTGGGTGTAGCCGTGCTTTGTCCTACTTCCGTTTAATTGCGTACACTCAATTGATTAGTTCTAACATAGGATCGACACCTATTTGATAGACTTGCAAATAAAAAATCAAAATCAACTGAAAATATGTTTTGTTAAATGACTTGACTGCCACTTGATTTGTTTCTTTGGAACTGTTTATGAAGAAAATGTGCAAAGAATGTTCCAGGGCTATGAGTATGAGTATATGTATGAGTATATGTATGAGTATGAGTATATGTATGAGTATGAGTATATGTATGAGTATGAGTGTATGTATGAGTATATGCGAGCGAGTATTTGTAGAATGGATGGGGCTCCTGTGTTGCTGAACACACAATCATCGCATGGGCATCTCCACGTCCACTGATGTCATTAATGTTCATTAATGTCCTCTCTTTTTCAGTTGCACCATTGTTGACTGTTTCTGCCTCTCTCTCTCTCTCTCTCTCTCTCTCTCTCTCTCTCTCTGTCTCTCTCTCTCTCTCTCTCTCTCTCCTGTGCATTGTGGTCTCCTCATCTGCTGCGTGTGGACTGTTGGTTTTGCTCAGGCTTTCTATTGATAAGGATATCGCTAGGTACCAACAGACGGACACCGAGCTGTTTTAGTTTTCTAGACTGCTGCTGCTAAGACGATCAGTCGATTAATCTCAAAATGAATTGATTCTATTTGTTGATAATCGATTATATGCTTTATTTAGTCAGTCATCTGGTTAAAAATACCAAACATTTGCTGCGTATAGCTTCAGAAATGCAAATATTTGTGATGCTCATTTGCCATTGCTCATCACTAAATTATTAATCGATTGATCAAATAAATAATCGATGGATTAATCGACAATCATATAATCGTTGCACCCCAAGACTAGTGCCCTATTATGTTTTATTATGTTTATGATTGCCTTTAGACTCCAATATTATAATATAAATAATGTTGAAGGTGACAATGTTCTTGACATATGACAGTCTTAACGGCAATCTTAAACGTGAAGTGCTCCCTCTTCTGTGTGTGTGTGTGTGTTATTTCTGGAGAATCAAAGCCATTTTCAAACCCAGACCTTTATTCGTCCCCTCTCTACCCGCTGAGTGTGATGAAAGAAACCCATTCCCACGAGAATCACTTGTTTACGCCAGTGAGAGCAGTGTAGTTTAAGAGCATAACAGTGCCCCCTGCTGCTAAGAACAGGAACTGAAATCTGATGCACAAAATAGATGAATCTAATGTTAATCACATTTTAATCTAAAATCATAGATTTTTAGATTAAAATCTATGATTTTAGATCTATGGTTATATATAGTATTACATTTCAAAACCAGAGCAGGTAATATTTATGTTCATTGATTGCAGAGATGTACAGATTCACTTTCACACAGCATTCAGGGCTGGTGTTTTAAACTCAGCAGCTCTGCAAATCCTCAGTCTCTCAGCCAGTGACACCTGCTCATGATCATCGCTGTGGTCTCACCTACCTGTGTTTCCTCACGGCTTGCAATCACTGTGTGTGTGTGTGTGTGTGTGTGTGTGTGTGTGTGTGTGTGTGTGTGTGTGTGTGTGTGTGTGTGTGTGTGTGTGTGTGTGTGTGTGTGTGTGTGTGTGTGTGTGTGTGTGATGAAGCTTCCCCGCAGTGAATTCCCCTCCTCTAGCTCTTCTAAGACTTTAGTTTTCTATTCATTCATCATCCATTTTGTAGTAGTTGAATTAGTCTGTTAGTTCCCCCCAGGCTTTTCTTTTCATTACTCCCCACCCCCTCGTGACGACCCCCCTTGTCCCCACCCCCTCGTGACGACCCCTTGGTGTACGCTTGGTGAATGTAGTTCTGCTCTTTTGTAGTTCTTCTCCGCTTTGTTTCCCTCAAGCCCTGAGCTAATTGTTCTTGTTTCACCGCAGGACCTTCTACCGCTTCGAGGCAGTGTGGGACAGCTCCCTGCACAACTCTCTGCTCCTGAACCGAGTCACTCCCTATGGCGAGAAGATCTACATGACCCTGTCTGCCTACCTGGAGGTAGGTCCCTCCCCCTCTACAGTGGTGGTAGGGTCCAGGTTATAACGGGAGGGAAAACAGCCCCTCACTGGGGTTTAGAGTTTAGCCACCTGACGACGCAGGGCTGACGGCTAATGTGTGAACCTGTGTGTGTATCGGGTAATTGTTCCAAACCTGCGTTGTGTGACAATCCTGGTGTGATTGTTGGCATGTTTCTTCCTGCCCCGACAGTTGGACCACTGCATCCAGCCTGCTATTATAACCAAAGACATCTGCATGGTCTTCTACTCCCGGGACGCCAAGATCTCCCCACCGCGATCCCTCAGGAACCTCTTCGGGAGCGGGTACTCCAAAACCCCAGACTGGTGAGACCCGGCTAACACGACAACACCACTAACACAACATGACTCAAACATATTATTTTTTGTGTTTTAATTCGTACTTGATGTAGACATGAACCTACCGTACACGAGATCTGCATGCCCCATCTCCAAGGAGATGAAACCTTTTTTCTCTTTTGTTCCGTTACCACAGCAACCGAGTGACAGGCATCTACGAGCTGAGCTTGTGCAAGATGTCCGACACAGGAAGCCCAGGTGAGCACCTTTGGAAAAGTGTTGAAGGATTAGATTACATTCCAGCTCTCTTTTTATATCTGATGTAATATCAGTTTTATTATAATGTCAAATGTACAGGCTGTTGTTATAGGGTATCTAAACTATCTATAGTAACAGATATATATTAAAAATCATTCTTCGAATTATCCAAACAAATCAGTAAATAGAAAATAGTTTAGAAATAGTTGAAAAAGAAGCAGGTCACATTGTATCGTTATGGAGCCTCCACGGTTAGCGTTCAGACACTCAGGCCTAGCGGTCCTCTGGTCCTCATCAGGGATGCAGCGGAGGAGACGGAAGGTTCTGGACACGTCCGTGGCGTACGTGCGCGGGGAGGAGAACCTGGCGGGCTGGAGGCCCCGGGGGGACAGTCTGATCCTGGAGCACCAGTGGGAGCTGGAGAAGATGGAGCAGCTCCATGAGGTGAAGCTCCATATGTTGGACCCATACCTCCACTTCTGTATGGATATCTATATGGTTATATGGTGGTTTTAGGATATGCTGGCCATTGGTATAGAGGGCTGGATATTCTAGAGCAGGGGTCCTCAATTATAAATCTTAAAGGTCCGCAAAGTGCATTTTCAATAAGGCAGAGGTCCAGAGAAGACTCCTAGAGTTGACAGCGGGGGGGGGGAGGGGGGGGTGTAGTATTGACAGCACCGTTGCGAACCAGCCGACGGGGGGGGGGGGTCTATTCGCGATTTACTTTTAGTTGCATTCTTTGCAGAAAACCCAGCTTGCAGCTATAAAGTACGCTGAATGTGATCGGACCAAAGTGGAGATTTACTTTTACATACGGAGGATGTTGACGCGTTCCGTCGTGGCGATGTCTCGCAGATAATACATGAAAAGTATAATTTGCTCAGAGTCCGGAGACAGTTGTGGTTCGGTCCGGATCCGGACCGGAGTCCGGGGTTTGAGGACCCCTGTTCTAGAGCTTAGGGTGATTCAGCAACCAGTCGAAAGGTTGTGGGTTTGATGCCGATGTCCTCAGCCTACCTGTAAGCATCCTTGAGCAAGATGCCTAACCCATGCCTTGCTCCTATATAGATATTGTACTACAGTTTTTGGGGATGTTGTTATCATTTGTATTGACGACATGGCCTACCTAATCTAGAGTAGAGAGTTAGAGGATGACTCCCGGGTTTTTCAACCTTGACTCCATTTTCCCATCGTTTCAGGACGGCGTTCTCGCTCCATGCTGAACCAATTTCAAAAATTGTTGTCCGCATTCGTCAGTTAGACCCAAACGATGGGAAACCCTGGGGTCCAGGTTGAACAATCCTGAACTTATCCTTTTCTTGTCCTCAACCCATCCAAGGTGGAGAAGACCCGCCACCTGCTGCTCCTGAGGGACAAGCTGGGCGAGGCACCGCCTACCGGCCCCGCCCCCACCGCCAAGTCCCTCAGCGAGTCCCTGTCCCCCAGCATGAGCTCCGGCACGCTGTCCACCTCCACCTCCATCTCCTCGCAGATCTCCTGCACCACCTTCGAGAGCGCCATCACGCCCAGCGAGAGCAGCGGCTACGACTCGGCCGACATCGAGAGCCTGGTGGACCGCGAGAAGGAGCTGGCCACCAAGGTGAGACCCCCCCCCCCCCCCCCCCCCCCCCCCCCCCCCCCCCCCCCCCGTTTGGTGATACCCCCCGGGGTATTGTCGGAGCGGGAGTAGGCTCCTCGGAGGGGTGTCGTGTGTCGAGGGTGACCTGAGGAGAAGTAGCATTAAAACCTTAAGTCCCTGGTCGTAGTCAAAGTGTCCCAGTCGGTCACGTTGTCACGGTGAAGGATGGTGTGTAAGATGTTCTGTCACAAATCACAAGATGTTGTCTCGCCAGCGGCGCATGGACATTTCCTTCTTATTGTTTTGGTTCTTATCTATCAAGCTCCACGGCTGGGAAGTGTTGATAATTTGACGTTCGACCAAACTTGTCGGTCGACTTGTTAAAAGAAAGAAAGCCTCTTTGCTTGTTTCTCTTGCTCGCTTGTTTCCTGGTTCCATTGTGAGCAGGCAGGCGGTAGTGTTCTGCCTGGACAGACAGACAGACAGGCGGTAGTGTTGTGCCTGGACAGACAGACAGACAGGCGGTAGTGTTGTGCCTGGACAGACAGGCGGTAGCGTGCTGCCTGGACCGTGAACGTGACTCTGGTGTTTTGATCTGTTTCAGTGCTTGCGTCTCCTCACCCACAGCTTCAACAATGAGTACAACCAGTTGTGCAACAGCATCAGCGACTGCAAGGTTAGAAAATTAGCAAACAAACAACCAGAATACACCAACCTGTTCTTCTCCTCTTCATACGGTGGGTGTTTTCATTCACAGTCTTTCTCTTCTGTTTTTTGTTGTCGTTTTTTTCAGCTGTCTGACATTTCGCCCATGGGTCGCGACCCCTCGGTGACCAGCTTCAGCAGCGCCACCCTCACCCCCTCCTCCACCTGCCCGTCTCTCTCTGACTCCCGCTGCGGCTCCACGGGCCAGAAGTAAGAACCACGTCTTCTCCAGACTTCCTTCTTGTTTCTTTAGTGTTAGGGTTGTTCCTTTAATCCAAACACTCCCTGGGCTCACTGGAGACAAAGCTAAAATGGCTCAATTGCTCTTTTTTTGTTAATATGAAAACCACATTTTTTTTATTTATTAAGAATGAATGATGAATGAATGAACTATAAACGTAAACCATGAAACCACCGACGGTCTGGTGTCTTACCTGTATCTGTGTCTTACCTGTATCTCTGTATCTGTGTCTTACCTGTATCTGTGTCTTACCTGTATCTGTGTCTTACCTGTATCTGTGTCTTACCTGTATCTGTGTCTTACCTGTATATCTGCGTGTGTGATGTTCCCACCAGGACTCCAGAGAACAACTCCCGGGCCTGCAGCCCCTCCTGCTCCGACTACGAGAACTTCCCCATGGTGCCCAGCCTGGAGGCGTCCTACCTGGCCCGGGCCGGCAAGAACGAGTTCCTCAACCTGGTGCCCGACATCGAGGAGATGAGGCCGGGGTGAGGCGGCCATCTTGTCTTCTTGTTGCTTTGCTTCAGAACATTTTTCCTCCTTGTCCTGTTTTGAACAGCGACTCTCGATCCTTAACCCTCCCCACCTCTCCATCTTAAAACATCTACATAACTAGTAATAACCCGTCTCTCTCTCGCTGCGTTCCTCCGTCAGCTCGGTGGTGTCCAAGAAGGGCACCCTGAGCTTCATGGAGCCGCGCTCCAACTCGTGGGTGAAGCACTTTGTGGTGGTGCGCCGGCCCTACGTCTTCATCTACAACAGCGACAAAGACCCCGTGGAGCGGGGCGTCCTCAACCTGTCTACCGCTCAGGTGGAGTACAGTGAGGACCAGCAGGCCATGCTGAAGGTAGGGGGGCCTCGCTGTCTGTCTGTCTGTCTGTCTGTCTGTCTGTCTGTCTGTCTGTCTGTCTGTCTGTCTGTCTGTCTGTCTGTCTGTCTGTCTCGTCTGTCTCTCTCTCTCTGTCTCTCTGTCTCTTTCTCTTTCTCTTTCTCTCTCTCTCTCTCTCTCTCTCTCTCTCTCTCTGTTTCTCTGTCTCTCTCTCTCTCTCTATGGGTCAGGCAAGATACCTGACCCATACCTGATCCTTCATGTATTTAAAAAACAACAACATTTAAGTTGTTTTATAAATGTATTAATATATTAATTACAATTCTACTTCTACTACTCTGCCAACGATGTGGGCTCATGTTCACCCGGTGTTATGTTATGTTATGTTCCCCAGACCCCCAACACGTTCGCTGTCTGCACCAAGCACAGAGGCATCCTCCTGCAGGCCAGCAACGACAAGGACATGAATGACTGGCTGTATGCCTTCAACCCACTGCTAGCGGGGACCATAAGGTACGCGCACTAGGCTTCATAAACCCACTGCTAGCGGGGACCATAAGGTACGCGCGCTAGGCTTCATAAACCCACTGCTAGCGGGGACCATAAGGTACGCGCGCTAGGCTTCATAAACCCACTGCTAGCGGGGACCATAAGGTACGCGCGCTAGGCTTCATGAACCCACTGCTAGCGGGGACCATAAGGTACGCGCGCTAGGCTTCATGAACCCACTGCTAGCGGGGACCATAAGGTACGCGCGCTAGGCTTCATGAACCCACTGCTAGCGGGGACCATAAGGTACGCGCGCTAGGCTTCATGAACCCACTGCTAGCGGGGACCATAAGGTACGCGCGCTAGGCTTCATGAACCCACTGCTAGCGGGGACCATAAGGTACATGCGCTAGGCTTTAGCAACCCACTGCTAGCAGGAACGATAAGGTACGCGCGCTTTAGGCTTTAGCAACCCACTGTAAAGCCACTAAAGTGTCTATCTACACATTTTTAAAGTCCGCTGCTACCTGAAAATATAACTGAACGCTGCGTTCCCATAGGTCCAAGCTGGCGAGGAGGCGCAGTGCGCTGGTGAAGAACTGAGGAGCGGTGGAGGCGCGAGGAGGAGGTGCGAGGAGGAGGCGCCGGCTCTCGTTCTCCTCGACCAGCCCTCTGAACATACCAAGTGTTAACACTTACTAACCATTGTGATTCTTGGCGGTTTTTTCTCTCGTATGTAGACCCGTTGCTTAAGTCACCTCTTATCAAGCGAGTTTCAAGTTACTGGGGTGACCCATCCTTCCCCTTGATAGCCCCTTCCTCCTCCTCTCCCCTGCCCTCTCCCTTTTCTCTCTATTTCTCTCTCCCCCTCCCCCCCAGCCTTTTTTGTGTTTGGATGACAAAGTTGTGGTCTATTTTACGGCTTCTCTGTTGTCGCCCCTGAAGCCTTCACCTCCTTTGACTACTAGTAGCATGTTGTGATAGTCCACTTGTGTGTGCACGCAGAATCTCTCTGGCCACTTTTCATTCTCAGTTGAATAACCGTCTGTAAAGATCGTCTCTATCAGTGTTATCTGTCTATCAAAAAGAGTTTTATTTTTTTGATTCTTATTTCGTGCCCGCCTTGTCAACTTGCAGCAGTCCTCAGGAGAAGACCAGATTTTTGCTTATTCGCAAAACAACAACAACATTAAAACCTTAATGTAACATAGAATTCTAACCGAATCATGAAGGAAAAAAGAACAATACTTGTAACTCCGAGCGAAAGCTGGCTCACGAACTATTGCTGCTAGTGATTAATTTTGGGTTTCCACGCCGACTATAAGACTGCGCATTAAGACGACGCCATTTTCTTAAGTAGAATCCAGCTCTGCTCTCTCCCAGCGTTCTCCGCCTTTAGATAAGCGATAAGTAAACCGAAAACGAGAAATCAGTTAAGGATCCCTTTAAGTTTATGAAAGAGAAATCAGTTAAGGATCTTTTTTTAACTGACCAGCTACAGTCCTGTACATACACCAGTCCCACCACGGTAGTGAGCCAGTCCGTTGATTTATTTTCATGCATATGCTTGTGTGTGTTTTGGGTTTTTCCGTTTGTTTAAATTAAAAATACACGCTAAGCAAAGGGATAAGCAAGGGCAATAGAGGTCATCGGCATCACTACTGTAAAATAAAGGAAAACAACAACACGTATGACATTCGCTGGTTTAGGAATGCAGTTTGTACATACAGTATCTCTGAATCTCAAGAAAGCCCTCATCCAACGCATTCCTACCAGAGCGGGATCAGTTAGCTGTTAGCTAACAGCAACACAAAGTGCATAGCTCGGAGGACCTGAACTTTATGCATTCCCCTTTTTTTTATTTGCATTTTATATTTGCATTTTTGTTATTTTCCCATCATTAATGTTACAGACGCCGGTGGCGGCTAGATGAAGGTTCCTCCACATCGCCATGACAACGTGAACACTAAGGTTATGGCCTGTATTGCGGCTCATATGGTGGCCGTCTCGGTTTGACTTTCCAAGTGAAGTAGAGTTGCTTGCTATAGCGTGGATTTGTGCATAGAAGGTTTACGTACTTTTCATTATTTTTTTTTGTTGCTTGATATTTTAACTCGGCTAACTCTGATCTGGTTGATATTGTTTTTCTAATGGATGGTTTTGCTTTCATTATTATTTAACATGTTTATTCATTTTGTATGAACAGGGGTACCATTTGTTTCTGAAGGGTTATCACTGCTTTGATCTTGATTTGCACATTAACACATACAGTAATCAATATGTACGATCAACTGATTGGACATTCTGTTCAGGATCAATACTACGCAGCGCTTCTTCAGAACGAAGACTTTATGAAGGCACAATGATTATTGAACACACATACTGACAAAGCTCGCGTTCTCAGTCGAGTATTTCTGTTGCTTTATGGTTTTAACAGAAACAAGTTTTATCGAAGGGACACTCAGACACTTTCTCCCTGATTGTCTATGAAAATATTTGCTCTGTTCATCCCAGATCCATCGATTCTAACTTATTCAAATGGCATTTTTAACCGTGTCCCTGTCTCTCTATGAATGCCAACAGTACAGACACGCCTCTGGCCAGCCAGCCAGCAGTGTTGCCCTCCTGTAAAGGGAAAAGTTTAAAAGATGAGCAGAGAGACAGGGACACTTCGTTCTAGGGCATTCTTTACTCGCTGGCATAGTTATACAATAAAATGGCTGCTTGTGGGTATTGCATGCAGCAAGCACAATGTGAGCCGATGGTTTCCCTCAGATTAGATGAAGAGCAGACTGAGAGGGAGGTGCTGCCGGGTCCGCCAGCCTGTAGTCAGTGAACCTCGAAGCCTTCCTATCGGCTCGTAGGGACTCTGAGGAAAACCAGTTCACTATCATTGTTATTATTATTAACAGATTATAGGCCAACTTCTATGCACTGATCAAAGTATCTCATTATAACCACACTGCTTCAGCCAATGCTATGAAGGAAAGGGTGGATGTTTGAACATCTGATATGAATATCAGAGCAAAGGTTTTCATTTCAGCTACTAACCCGTTGAGGTGGTTTATTTTTGGATTGTGGTATTTTTTTTTCTTCCAATGTACATATTAGTTTGCAGCTCTTTGCACATATTAATAAATTAGGTATGGCTCACGGATCAATGGAAGTCGTGTGCGATCTAGTTCTTCTACTCAGAATGAACCAGACGGTGGTGGAAGCCTCCTGGTCTGACCGCGTAGAGGTGTGTGTGTGTGTGTGTGTGTGTGTGTGTGTGTGTGTGTGTGTGTGTGTGTGTGTGTGTGTGTGTGTGTGTGTGTGTGTGTGTGTGTATGTGTGATCC
>OOFB01024338.1:30496-40496 GCA_900323305.1 Trachyrincus murrayi
GTGTGTGTGTGTGTGTGTGTGTGGAGAGAGTGGAGGAAACCCAAACACCCAGAGGTCTCTGGAGCGGCCCGGCCACAGACCTTTCCACTGCACCACCTGCCCTCGGTAACGCTCCGTAGTATCTGCTGGAAACTCCACGGATGAAGCCTGTGATACATATAACAGCCAAAAGGTCAAAAAGACCTAAAACATCACCTGCGTGGGTGATGTTATGCCCCCCCCCTTTCACCAGCCGAACCCGCAGGAATTCTTCACAGTTTTTACTTTGAGCGAGTCCCGCGGGTCTATTTTAGACACGGAATCCACTTTGAATTATTCATCACAAAAGTACGCATTGAAAGCTCAGGCCAGTGGAGAGCAATTGACTTAAGAAGGACCTTTGGTTTTAGGTTGGTCAAAACAACAATGGATTTGCGGTGGTTGGGTGATGCAGGGTGCTGAGGGTGCTGCATGTTGTGTACGCTGGATGAAAAAAAAAATGACCAAAAAAACCCAATACAAACATTAATAGTTGGTAATTGGAAACGTTCCACGCCTTTTCATAATTAAGTGTAACTCAGAGGAAGGGGCCGATTCGATCGTATCCTGTCATTTATGCTTTCAAGTGTGTGATTTATTTTGTTCGACTCAGCAAAGCATAACTTGTTCTATTGTCGACAGTATTGAATCACTTTCTGAAGAAAAAAAACAACCCCACACGATTTAACAGATGAACCTTACTCTGGCTTGGTCTGTAGCCGTGACCAATACATTTCATGTAAAAGAAAAACATAGACATAAAGAAAGTACATCTATATTTCCTGTGTAGAATTGGCGGACATTGGAACAACACTTGTGAGGATAGACTGCACCTATTTCCCCGACGGCCATTATCCGACCACATTTGTGCCAAGGGGATAAAGGACAGTCTCTGAAAAGCCTCAGTGTTTAAAAGCAAGAATGGGTGACCGTGACACACGGTGACAGTGTACTGTTTGGGACACACAGTGTCTGTCACTGGATACGTACCTTTTTCCTGAAGCGTGGAGAAAACATGCTGTCGAAGAGTTGTTTACTTCTTGTCATTGTATTGTTTAGGGGCATTAAAACCTGACAATGGTCAACAAAAAAACAAACAGAAGGAGGACATTTGACTATTGTCTGTTTTCTATCCATACAGACTGTTTGGAATGTTGGAAAGTCACGAGAATCCTAAAAACACACAATTTGATAGGCCTACGATTTATCCGGAGCCTATACCCTTAACATTGAAATTAGCAAGGGCATTAAAGCCAGGATCTCCCAAGCAGTTATCTCGTACAAATGACAATTAAGCAAATAATATGACTCTAACTGCCGTGGGGTACTATCGTACTCCGCCCCCCCAATTTAGCTTCTCACATGCTGGATAGAGTAGGACTATGGCAGTTGGGTTATTTCCAAAGGGCATGATTATTCAGCTGTGCCCGGTAGGAAATTAGAGGATGCTGCTTGTTTCCCTCGCTAAAGACGTGACATCTCTCTGCTTGTGTTTCCACCCAGCGCCTCCTCCACCCTTTCTCTGGGATTGAAGTAAAGACAGACCACAGACAATCTGTGGCCGATTTTAAAAAGCTGCATCTTGCAGCTTTTTGCTGTGACTTGCTGTGATGCCAAGGAAGAGATTTGAGCGTTGCTGTTAATTTCTTGCAAGGGTCTTGGTCTTAGGTCTTGGCTACTAGAAGCTACCTTGGTAGTATCATCAACAGAAAGCTAGACTGTAACGGTGATCACTTAAAGGGTCATTTATTACTTCTAAACAAACAAGACTTTGAGCATGTGTTGCTCATGGTACGTAGTATGTTGATGAGTTCAAATCTCGTTCACCCTCAGTTTGTTGTGTTTAGTTTTGTATATTACGATCTCAAATAGGTCAGAAGGACTGTGAATTAGCTAAGAAGCTAAAAATACATCTTTACTGAGTAAGGAAACAGAAATGTGTTGATTTGAATCACTGCGCAGTATAAAAGCATTACATAATGCACTACGTTGTGTCAGATTCCTGTTAAATGGGACTGGGCCCTCAAAGGTCACTCCCCATGTCATGTACCTTATCGTCACTATAATGACACAGGAGAACCGCTAGCCTGACTCATCCTGTCTATTTAAAATCAAAACAGAGTAAACAATGCAAAGCTCACTTAAGTAAAATTCCTCCCACATGTTTTGCATCACCCAAACACTGAGCCAGCTCGTTCCACCCATTAGCCGACCTACGGAGTAGTATAGCTAGCAATAGCATATAGACTACATTTCCCATCATCATCACCATCTTTGTCGGCAACTTCCTACGCCTGCTGGTCATTGGTTGGCGTCATACTCTTCATGGATAAAAAAATTATATATATCTTTTTAAATGTCTTTTGCCTTTTTTGTTGCCTGACGTAGTGTCTGACAAGTCCGCTGTCTGTCAACCTTCCTCCGCCCTTTCGTCTCTTCCTCCCCCTCATCCTATAAGGAATAACTGCCATCTACTGCGGACATGATCTTGCTATTTGGTACACCGCCACTACCCCCGACACCGTCAAGTCCACCGTCTCCTGACAAACAACCAATTATCTACTGGGCCCTATAGCTGTAACCTAGCAGCCTGACTTCCACCAGGTCAGAGGTCAGCGGGTTGCGGGGCTGCCGTCAGCACCGGTGGTGAAGTGGAGACGGTCTGTGTTTTCTGCACATCATCATGTTTATGCACGTATGTCACGGTGTAAAAAGGGGTCAAAGCGGAAAGCTGTCTTGTCTTCACAAAAGCATTTCCGGGAAGTCCGCTTTTGACGGACAGGTTTAAATGCACGTCAGCAGAAATCAATTGATGCAGTAAGGTTAATGCAAGTCAGAAGGCAATTCATTTTCCTCCTGACAGCCGCTAGATCTATAAACCTGTTGACAGTCAGTGTTAAATGTTACTCAATTCTAGTCGCATCCTCTGTATAACATAACTGTAGCCAGCAGGACCATGCACAGGATTGGTGTCACCATCATATTTTAAGGTATTTGTAACACAAAAATGTGACTCATTCACTGCGTCTCATCTCATGATTACGTTGTATTTCTGATCTTCCAGAAATACAACTCATGAGATGAGATACATTCGGCTTTGTGGCAATAAAAAGCTACAGTATTTTACATGATTTGTGTATTCCTATTCTGAATTGAATCATAAAGTGATGACAAGCATATCCATCAGGAGTGATGATTTCTCACTTGCACCACACCCCCCCCCCCCCCCCCCCCCCCCCCCCCCCCCCCCCCCCCCCCCCCCCCCCCCCCCCCCCCTCCCCCGCCTCCCCTCCAGAGGCAGCACACCTCCGCCTCATCCATATCACTCCATTCCATTTCATTCCTCCACCTGTTACTCCCCATCCTCCACTAGTGTGTCTTGCCGAGACTCTGGTGTATTGGAGCCGGCGGTGCGTGCTGTGAATGGCCTACATACCAGCAGCGACCCCCCTCTCAGAAGCCGTGTGACCCAGGCGTACAAGCACAGGTCCTCACACCGTTTAACCTTTGATAATCTTCTGCTACGAATACACATGCATGCAAGGACACGCATGCATGCATGCATGCATGCAAGCACGTGCTCACAGAAGTGCTCTCACACACACATACACACAAATAGAAATAATAAGCCACGGGGCTGCTGTGTTATACTGCCACAAACTGTTTTCTTCGGGGTTGTAAAAACAAACAATTACCTAAAGGTTAGTGACGTGGTAGATATGTCATGTACATTGTAAACACTGTTGTGCTGTTTATTCTCTGCAGAATGACAGACTTCACGAAGAAACAAATAACTTGTGAAATCTGTCATTCTGCAGAGAATAAACAGATTTCACGAAGAAACTAATAATTTGTGTTTGCCCAGGAACTCTAAACACGTTTTCTCACCCTTGTTAGCCAAGCATTTTTAATTGCCTAATTTGGGGTTCAGTCGAGGACAAAGCGAGATCCCTTGGCACAGAGAAGTACTTGATTTGTGTAGATTTGACAGTAAATCGGTATGCAGTGATGGTCTGGCTGACATCCCAGACCAGTGAAGCTCTGATGGATCACCTTGATTGGACTGTCATAGTGTGTGTGTGCATGGCTATTTTCTAGTTTTGTCTGAAGTGTGATGGGGCCTGAATAACAAGCCAACCCTCCAAGGCTGATGATGGAGGCGGACGTGACTCCAGGCCTTGTGTTTATCATAGCAGTAGCCAATGTTTCTGTTACAGCTGTTGGAGTCCAGAGGCCCAACCCATAGCAACCAAGCTAAAACAAGAGTTTGTATTTTGGCGAAATGTCACCTCGGGATTGTCCCTGTTTGCAGCAACCCAACGATCAATTCAGTCTCTATTCAGTTCTCTCACTATTCTCTCTCTCCCTCAATAGTATTCTTTCTCTGTATTTCCATGACTCTATAGACTCTCCTCTGGGCAACAACATGTTGTGTTAATTGTCCTCCCGCCTAATGACCTTAGCAAAGTGACCTGTTACCTGGTTATAACAACAGCCAGGCACACATGTGAGCTCACTGTCTGTCTCTGGCTCTGCCCCCGAGTTACCCCCCCAGGACTGGCCAGACAGAAGCACACAGACACCTAACACACACACACACACACACACACACACACAGAGACACACACACACACACACACACTTGCTAAAAAGCAAGATGTCATCAGTCCTCTCCAGACAGCTTGATCCGTGAGGTCTGACGGGTCTACCGGGCGCGTGCATGCAGAGACGGGCGTGCCTGCCACTGCCTGACTCAAACTGCCTGACCCACTTCTACAGGTTCACCTGACCGGCGTATCTCTTCACAGCCGCAAACCTCAAGGCCCCCGAACATTCAATTACACCAGCATTCGTCGTGCGTGCGTGCACGCGTGTGTGACTCCAGCCCCAGCGGTGGGTGAGTCAGGGAGGCAGCAAAGTACACATCCAAACACAACTGCTTGTTAAAACAGAAGCCTTAATTAGACACCGTTTCAGCGCTGTCACCGGGAACCTTAATTAGCGTCTGTACAATTCCCCCTCTATCTTGTATGCGGTTCAATTGTTTAGCACGACCTGAATAAGGGCAGGACGGACAAATATTCTTCCTAAAAAAATAATCCTATCCTCTTACTCCCCCATAGATACCTCTGGTAACCGTGGAAACAGCCAGATGGGCCAAGATCTAGATTGATGACACACGAACAGCTCCTCTCAGGGCTGATGCGAAGATGGATGGTTAGATACGTGCAGATAATACGTCTCTATCCCGGTATCTCCTTCTGCTCCCAGACTACCGACGGCTGACGCTCCCGGACTACTGACGATGGGATTGGGGGAGATTGTCATATCAAATACATTGTTATCTTCAAAAAAGTTTTAGATGTTTGGAAGTAGGACTAAGAATAGCGTTCTCTTTTTCATGGAGGATGTGTGAGTTGTCACACAGTCACCGCCAAAGCCCACCTCCAGCCCCAGCAGAAAGACTCTTGTTGGCTCTCCATAGCGTACTTTTGCTTAGAGAACACAGCACAGGGAAAGGCTCAAAACTCAGCATCGTCCCCGAGACTAATGTGCAACTAATGCAATACTGCAAGAACTCAAACTGGCTGTGAGTAAATCTGAAAAGGTGAAGCCTTCCGTTGAGCTTATTTCAGACCCTTGGGGCTGAAAGAACCTTAGTTAATTTGCCACCAGAGTATGCTAATGCAGGTTTTCCACTTTTAATGAATGTGGATAAGACTCAGCAAAGCAGAAACCTGATTAGATTTTCCTTAACCTCTCCTACCAATGATGCAAATTCGAATGAACTAACAGTGCCATCTAGTGAATTTATCCTTGTAATTTAACCGCTCAAGGCAGAATGTTAAACCTTGCCATTTGCTCTTTTGGCAAATTAGACTAAACAGGGCTAGAACAATACCACAGGAACAGACTGAGTAGTTATTAACCCGCTGCAGCAGGAGACAGTGGTTTTTATTGTCCATGGATGTAATAAACAAACCGGATAATCCAAGATGTCATCCATTGTTATTTCGGTAACCCGCAAACTATAAATACTACAAAAACTCTGAAATGATCCTATGGACGCTTCCATATGTCTATGATACATTTAGAATGACACCTTGCCACTAATCTGTCTAAAATGTTGATATACAACGAATGCATACTGTATTAAACACCCGAGCCTATTTCGGTCATTGGGTTCAGCAAGACTTTTAAGGACAATTATTATAGGGGTTTTCAACAACATGCTGACCACAGCGACGGGAGGCACTGAAGGTGTGTAAGCCGGTGAACAAAACGTCGCTGCACTGTTTACCAATGAATAGCAAACTGTCAAGTAAACTGTATGGCTAAAGAATTGTCTTACTGTACAGCTGAGCCACCGCAAAGCTCAACTTAGTCAGCTGTTTTTCTTTCTTTTGAGAGAGAGAGAGAGAGAGCTGTTTCATTGTACCTCATCAGTAGCCCCCACCGGTCATTCCTATGGGCTAACAAACAGGGACTAGCGTTACCGGGTCAGACAGATCGACCCATTTGTTCTCAGTCTCAAATACTGCGGTCGTTCCTTTTTACATCCATTTAAAAAAGGAAACGTTTTTAAAAAAAAGAAAAGGTAACTGAGACATTCCGTTGACACGTGGAAGGTCACGAGGTCAATGTCAAGCACCAGGTCATGGAAATCTCGACAAGTCATTCGGATTTCATTGATTAGAAATGGATAGAGAGAGTATGGCGAAATATTTACAGGTTCAGCATGAACAGCACAACCGTACAGCTCTGTGTGTCGAGGCCCGCAAAAGCGAGAATATTCCCTAGCTTGTCGATCTCACGCTTATTCATCCATGGCACGCGGCCATTTTTTTCTTGGCTCGTAGGAAATCAAAAGCGTTGTTTTGCTGCTCTGCCCGGCCCTGCCGCAGAACAATGGAGGAACCGACCAGAACCTCTCCAAGTCTCACCGTCTGGGAGTAAACAGAGCAGGGAGAGAAAGACATTGAATAGATGCACGCCCTGAGCACTGAGAGGAAAGGCAAAAAAAAAAGCATTGAAATTGAGAAAAGCCTGTGAAATTAAAATAGTATTCGTAGTGAATAGCATTCATGGGAAGAAAACAACTTTGCAGAAATAACCAAAATATAGCATACAATTATTTGTAAAAAAAAACGGATTATTTCCTACGGGAGACACACTGAGTCAGTTAGACCTTCAGTTAGATTGAGAGAGGAATACAGGCTGAGCTTTTATCAGTGTGTATGATTCACCTCTGTGATAATAGCAGCAAGGCCAACTGCGAACAGCTCAGGAAGAACCAGGGCCCAGGGCCCTGCAGACAAAGTTTGATTATTCATTGTCAATAATAGCCCAAAAGTCTATTTTGATGACATGGGTGTGTAGGTGGGAAATATTCGGTTTAACGTTAATGTGGTGGAGTAAAATGGAATATACAACACAATATTTTGGGAAATGAAGTGGCAAAGGAGATAGAAGACAGTATTTTACTCTCAGGTTGTAAATGTGGTTGTACAAATCAAGATAATGGTGGTTATACAAATCAAGATAACGGTGGTTATGCAAATCAGGAACAAGGCAATTTAAAAAAGGATGCAAGAACATAATGGCCAAATAAAGTGCATTGTAAAATGGCATAAATCATGTCTAGAATAAATCTATAAACAAAGAAAGCAGCTTTAAAACATGGTCACCGCGTGCAGGAAATGTCTCCGGGGTAATGCAAAGAGATCTTTGTGCTGCTCTCTCATTATTCCCAGATCTCCAGCGAGAGCTTCATCTACCGGCACACTGTGAATGACCCCCTTTGGTCCGTCTGGGGTTTACCTTTGACCTACTGGATGCACAAGTGACCGTTCAAAGGAACGCAGAACAGAAGAGGCTGGTTTTTGTAGGCCGCCGCACGTGAGCTAAGCTGACCCACAAAGCCGGAGCCCTTGATGTAAATTGACAATGGGCCGCCAAGCGACGCGGCCACATTGTGTGATAAATAGAGGTGACGAGGTTCAGCAGACAGCGCCATTGGGTGAAAAGCCCGGCCTAATTGGGCTTTTAAAAGGCTTATTTTGCAGGACAAACCCATTTTCTTAGAGACGTTCTTTGCGTTCCTAAAATCGCAGTCGACACAGACATGTGACAGAGTTACAGTACGTAATAAGAACTGTATCAGAGCTATCTCATCGGGTCGGCACCGGTGCATTCATTTGAATTACCCTTGCGGTTCGAGCACAGATGTCTCTTGTCACCGTGTCGGTCTTTTTGGGTTGTGCCATTTCTAGAACAGAGAGAAAATACAAAAGCGAGGCGAGCGTGTAAAAAAAGCCAACCAGGAAAACTACAAGCTGTAGAACAGAAACAATGCCTTTCTCCGAACATTCGCCGCTCCCTTTATACTTGAAAACAGGACGCGCTGACGAGACAGTAAGGCCAGACAGCCCGCGGTAACACCGTGGTAGAGTCCGAACATGAGGGTTTCACAGCAGCTGGTGATGTATATAATATATGAACTCAGAGACCTCATATATGGACATTTCATGTTTACATCGTTTACATTGAAAAGGGATGCCTAATTAATGAGCAAACAATGCGCGACACCTGTGTTGACCCATAATCCAGAACTATTAGTTACAATTTAATGCTTTAACAAACCGCAGAAATAAATACACTGAAAACACGACCTGTCGCAGCTCCTAAGGGCTTGACATTTCGGTGGGCTGAGAAATGTGCAACTCATGGTTCATGTTCGACATATAATTTTAGTGACAAAAAAGCGCATACTTCAATACATCAGTTATACACATAGGTTTCCTTCCGGCATGCACTGTTAGCTTTCTATATGGATTTTATAAGAAGGTTTTTAAACCACATTATTCTGACACGTGGGACAAAAAAGGATTTCTACCATCTCGGTGCTTGTACCGAATGACCTCTGAGGCTGGGCGTGGAGGTGAACGGTGGCTCGGTACCCCAGGCACGCCTCCTCTCCCTCCTGCTGCAGCCAGGTTCTCCTGCAGCTCAGCAAGACTCCCCCTGGTGGCCACATCTCAATGTACACTGCACCTGTAGGCATTCTGGAGTAGGACGCCTAACCCCTGCCTGCTCATTAATGACAAAAAAACAACCACACTGCATAAAAGTGTGTGCTAAATTATATGACAAAATAATAGTGTAATAGGATAATGTACTTACAGGTTTCATCATTAAAATGATAAGTGCAATATGAACCATCAAAATCATTAATTGGCTATCTACTGGTCACAATGTCCTGTTGAGCTGCAGAACCAATCTGTGGAGGAGTGCAGTGTCCATCCTGCGGTGCCCACTCAGTAGCTGGGCGTCTCTCTGGAGGAGTTGATCATGGTCATCAATGTCTGGCCGAGGATGATAGAAATTACAGCGCTACAAAAGACAAAAGCAAGGCTGACACGTTAAAGAAAAATATACGCCTGACACAAAGTAGCACCATCTTCTGCGAATAAAATACATCCCTGTAGGTTTGTAAAGTCCTACCTACATTCCCACCTCACCCTCATCAATTAGGGCAACAGGTAGATACCTACCTCTAGAACAACCTCCACACTTAATTTGAAACAATCTAAAACAACAATTCGTGTGAACAAACTTCCCAAGCCATGCGGATGTGATATGCTGTCTTCTTTTACGTTAAAGCGCTTCGTGTTAAAACGCCTAGGTAAACGTCCTGCCTCCCGCTGACGCCATCGTGCGGCCATGCCGGTGGATGGTTTCAGGTCCACACGCCAGTCTCGTTTTGCCTGTCCGAGGCTGACAGAGGACCCTGGACTGTAGCGTTATCCCGGTCTGCCGCAATGCAATTTCCGGTTAACAGTTCTCGGAGCGCAATTTCCGGTTAACAGTTCTCGGAGCGCAATTTCCGGTTAACAGTTCTCGGAGCGCAAAGAATAAGAACATGACAAGAATAATGATAACAACAACAACGACAAGAAGAATAAATATGTAGTTTTAACTA
>OOFB01024338.1:45496-49947 GCA_900323305.1 Trachyrincus murrayi
AGCTCAAAAGTTATTTTACTGAGAATAAAAAGAGCCAACAGTCATTCAGAGAGAGACCGGCACGTAGATGTAACCATACCATGGTCACACTTAACAGAAGGGTACGCTTTAATCCGTATGTCTGTGTCTCCTTTGTGGTCCTACAATAAATACATTTTTGGAATGTCATTCAGAGGCTGACTGCCTGTTTCAAGGGCTTGGTCAAAATCCAAAGGAGTCCCATTATGTCAGTGAGAATGCCAGACAGAAGTGAGTGTGTCACTGCTTTGGGTGCTAAGCAGGTCTCCAGGCTGTGGGGCTCAGCTCTGCATCTGCACTTTATCCTCCACCGTCTTGCATGGTACTCTGATACAACCCTGCCGGCTTACGGAGACTTAAACTCAGTACTCACCCGTCTGCAACAGTTTTTCTCCCCTAATTTAGAGGGAGGGAGGGAGGGTGGGTGCACAAGGGAGTACAATGTTGTGAAATTGGCTAGAAATTATATTTGTGACCTCACAATCCCCTTCATCCAGCCCTGTGTGTGTCTTCTGCCTGATTGCCAATGTCTTCCAGTAGATCAGACTTTGGCAGGGCAGGCGATGAGGTAAGCTGAAAGAGGGGGAACTCCTTCAGGTGACGTGAATATGATCGGACAGCAGAGACACGGAGAGGTGAGGTTAGAGTCTGACTATGTTACAGCATATGTGTATTTCTACGGTGGCCAGTCTACACGGTGTTGATTTGAAAACCTTACTGACATTTTACAGTTTACTACTGCTGCTGGCAGAGTTTCCCGGCCAGGGAGCGTTATACAGGATGGCAGGTAGGAAGAATGGTACTTTGAGAAAGGGACGTTTGGACCATCAAGCATTTCAGAGACACCGACTTGGCTCTGTCTGACATACCGGGCTACGAGACAGCATGTGCACCACAGGGGTATTATGGGAAGTAATACTATGGGATGGGAGAGCGAGAGAGAGAGAAGATGATGAAACGTTTGTTTTGTGCTGTGAGCCAGGTGGAATAGTCTCGTGGAATACAAAGGACAGGCAAGACAGATTAGCAGACAAGAGACAAGTCAGAACAAAAGCCAGCAGACCCTTCATCTTTTCCCCATCAGTATACCAGGACAGCCCTGGCAGGTCCACTTGACGCTTGGACAGCAGCTGATCATAATGCTGTCTGTGTGTGAAACTGAGCTTATATTCATAAGGTGCTAACAGAAAGGTTTCAGTGTGGCGGTCGAGGTACCGGCCGAGAACAGCGGGTGGCCCTCAAAAAACCAAACCAAAAACAGCTGGAAGAGATGAGCAAATGAAAAAGACAACACGCACACACAATTATTATTTGGGCCTATGTGGGAGCACACGGGGCGGCATTTGTTCTTCAAGCTAACTTTTTTGTATTGTTTATTAAAATAGTTCTAAAGTTTAAAATAATTAAAATAATAGAGTTTGTCTTGTGAGGGAAATCTGCAGCTGAGTCATCATGACATTATCAGGTGAAGAGCTATTTTTAATGGCGCTACCATAGATAATAGTTATTCTCTGGCAATACAGGACTCCCAGATAGACCTGTGGTCATCATCATTATCATCAAGTTGCACTTAAGCAGTTCTAATTAGCCTGTAGGTTGGGCTGCCTTCATTGGCTGTGAATGTAAATGAGTTATTTAGTTTGGGCTCTGCAGAACTGCAAAGTTCCGTTGCATCCGTCTATCATCAAGTAGTAAATGTTTAAGCGAGGCTGGATTCATATCCCCCTATGACGTAACTTCTGCCATAATTGTATAATGTGTTTAAGATGTCAAATAACTAAGCACATGATTGTGATTGCTTCTACAACATGTTTCCCTGCTACAGTTGTGTGACATTCAAGGCATATGGTAAAAGATAACGGTAACAATGGTTATAACAAGCGGGTGAAACCACTTCCTGTAAAGAAAGGAAGTTTGGTTGCATTTTTTGTTTGAGTGATGTATGCAAAGGTACCAGCAGTAATGGGAACTCATTGTAGCATGTCGCTTGGTTTACTGAAGGCACATTGAAATGCCACAAATGGGACTAATTCATCATTAATCACTAAGCATTAAAAATATCGGCATCATTAAGCATTAAAAATATCAAAATCTAAAATGTAAGAGGATGGAAATAAAAAAAAAAGAGCAGAGGAGAACACTTTTGTCGGAGGATAGCGAATTACATTTGAAGGAGAAAGAGAAGACAGGATGTGGATGCAAAATAGGTCAGAGGGGCGTGGAGCAGATGAGCAAGAAGTGACAGTAAAGTGACAGGCAGTGTATACAGAAATAAACTGCACTGCCTGTGTTCAGCCAGCCTTGCCTTATGTGTTCATGAAGGGGCAGCGCCTTTAATTCCTTTAAAGGCACCTCATTATATGAATGGTATGTCTGCCGTAAGAGAAAGAGACATCTTAGCGCGGGACGTTCCACAAAAGCAACCGTTGTTTTTGTTGTGGAAGACTAAAATATGTCCTCTGGAAAAGGACTGAAGACGTGACGAGGGCTTATCTCAGCATGGTGTCCGTCCTGCAGGAGACAGCGGGGCTTCACGGGCGGTACAGTGTATGTATGTAAGCTGACAGAAGCTGGCAGTCAGCACTTTGCACTCTATCTCTGCACCACGGCTCCCAGCAGCCTTTAATTCATCATTTTGACACAAGCTGTTGAAATGCCCATAAATAAATCGGTTATGGTTCACAATGCCCTTCAATAGAATAACAAGTGTATGACTGCGTACCTCACGTTACCGGCCGCCCTGAACAAGTGTGAAAAAACTATGGGAACAACACAGATAAATGAGAACGAGAGAGAGAGAGAGAGAGTGAGAGGGAGAGAGAGAGAGAGAGAGAGAGAGAGAGAGGGAGAGAGAGAGAGGGAGAGAGAGAGAGAGAGAGAGAGAGGGAAGAGAGAGAGAGAGAGAGGGAGAGAGAGAGATAGGGAGAGAGCGAGAGAGAGGGAGCATGAGTTGCCACAATGAAAAACGACCACAAACGTCAGACTCAGACAGACAGGGTCATGGGGTGAAATGTATTATCAACAGTGTTATTTCCACGAGGTCACATAGCTTTACGCCAAAGCTATTGCCACTGATACAAAACCATGGGCATTAAGCAGATTGGAACAATTCTCATGACTTTACCATCATGATCTTGTGCTTCCAGATTAAAGCATCTGTAACGAGACCGCTCCTAAGTCCTCTGTCGCTTTTATGTTGCCAAGCCTATGTTAAGTCACTCCAGAGCCGGGGGCTTCAGGGGTGGAACAGATCCAAATGCAGACACAGACGCAGGAGATTAAAGTTTAGGGTATATTTCTACAAAGGCAGGTCAGGAAGACAGGCGGTGGTTCGGCAACGGGCAGGGTAGTGAGACAGGCGGTGGTTCGGCAACGGACAAAAGCCGGGGCTGATATACTGGAGAGGTGATGGATGACAGGTGTGTTTGGCTGAGGAGGTGATGAGCTGATTGCAGGCAGGTGTGTAGAATCCCCGTAAGCAGCAGAACAGGAACACACACACACACACACACACACACACACACACACACACACACACACACACACACACACACACACACATACACAGAGAGACAGGGGCGCGGCCATGACAGAGGGTTGCAGGGTTCTCATGGCGACTGGTGTCTGTCTGTCTGTTGTTGATGATGCTGATGTTGTGTGTTGTGTTGTGTGTTATGTTGTGTGTCTCACAGACCCGAGCTGTTAATGTCATCCTCACCGTCAACACAACCACGTTTATTTTGGTACAACTTCACCAAATTATGAAATGAAATAAAAAACAGAACTGTTCAAATGGCCATCATTGCTTAATGTTGTGATAATATTCCTATGATGGACACACACACACACACACACACACGGTCTGTATTCTGGCATTTGTAGATCAGAATGTATAATAACATATGAGTTGGCATCTGATATTTGGCGTATAATATCAAAAGGGCAATGTGTGGGCATACACTTTTATATCCCAGCAGGAGAAGCCAGAGAGATTTGCAGACATAAACTCACGCAGCGATAAAGATCTTAAGATACGACAGCCGGGTTTGAATGAACCCCGTGTCCATTTATTGATGATATGCTTGACTGCTTTTCCACTGAGCACAACTCTGGTTAAAACACGCAATACTGACTCTGCTTACTTACAGTACAACAAGAACGCGCTTTGGAGGAAAACGGAAAATGTAAAAAAAAAAAGTAAATAATAATAATAATAATAAAAGGGAGGGATTGTTGGGTGGGGGAGTTAAAGGGGGTCAGCGAGGTTGTAGAGCAAGGCTTATAAATATGAGTTTTCATGCAAACAGAGAACCAATGATGATTAAGTACTTTATGTAAAGGCTTGTGCTGATGAGTGGAGGGTCTTACAGTACAGCATCGCAGTTTCTGGCACATTTCCAACAGGAGTAAAACCGCTGATACAGACGCTGGGG
>OOFB01024344.1:28970-39910 GCA_900323305.1 Trachyrincus murrayi
TACAAGAAAAGACGGAGGGGGGGAGGGAAGAGTGTGTGTGTGTGTGTGTGTGAGAGTGTGTGTGAGAGTGTGTGTGTGTGTGTGTGTGTGTGTGTGTATTGTGTGTGTGTGTGTGTGTGTGTGTGTGTGTGTGTGTGTGTGTGTGTGTGCGTGCGCGCGTACGCATTTAATGAATATTCTATTAGAATAGAATACAATCCATTGGTCGTGTTTGAGATTCAAATCCTATTGGTTTACCAATAGGATAGTTTATCTAATAGGATTAGATCAACCATGTGAGAAAAACTAAGGGCCAGAAAGTTTACACAGGTGGAAACCTTCGGGTGACAAAGTCCAGGTTCTCAGTATTTAGAGTCATGGATTTGTGCACCAAGGTGGCTATTAAAAAAATGTATCTATTTGATTTATTTGATTATGCTGTGTATGCTTTAAAAGGCCTTTCTAAAAGGTAATAGAGACTAGGTTTTATGATACAGGTGTGTTGTTGCCTGCAGGTATCTCCACGCTGGCCCAGACACCTGAGAAGGCCAGCATCTACCTCCAACCTCTGCTCCACTTCGCCGCAGCCCATGTTCCCAAGGCCAAGCACAAGGAGACCCCCCTCTACATCCTCTGCACCGCTGGCATGAGACTGCTGCCTGACAGGTAGGGACAGCTAGCCAGGTGCAAGCTAGCCAGGGACAAGCTAACCAGGTGGTGCAAGCTATCCAGGGAAACAGCTAGCCAGGGACAAGCTAACCAGGTACAAGCTAACCAGGTGCAAGATAACCAGGTACAAGCTAACCAGGGAGAAGCTAACCAGGTACAAGCTAGCCAGGTACATAGGCCCTGTTGTTGGGACATATGAAAAAGCATATATTTAAAACAGTATATATTTAAATTCAATTACATAACCTTTAGCCTACAATAATTATAAATAATTACAAAATGTACTAGATTTGAAAACATTAGAACGCCAATATAATATAATGCCAATATAATATAATATAACAGCAAAATATAAGTTACTTTATGAGTTTTAATTATTCATCCAAGTTATTGTTAACTGGGTTGAAGTGAAATTGAATGATTTTAGTTCATGAGCACCGTCACCGTGACTGACTGCAAGTTATTCACGCTCTGTGATTTAATACCACCATTCACAGTGAGCACAATCAGACCGCTGGATCGGTAGCAAGCTGTAAGGCAGACAAAATAGCGCCCGTCTTTGGGTTCGGCCGGTCGACAGACGGTCTCCCAGAACCGGACTGTCGGACGAATGGCCACCCTAAGCCAGGTCCAGCTAGCCAGGTATAAGGTAGCCAGGTGCAAGCTAGTCAAGTAGTACGGCTAGCCAGCTACAAGCTAGCCAGGGACAAGCTAACCCGGTACAAGGGGTGACCACATCCTAACAGCCCTCCTCTGCTTGTCTGCAGCCAGCAGACAGCTATTCTGGAGGACCTGGTCACGGACGTACCCCTGGAGTTTGATTTCCTCTTCTCTCACTCCCACGCAGAGGTCATCTCTGGGAAGCAGGAAGGTGAGACCCAAGAGCATTCTGGGATATTTCTTTAGGGGACGATTGTTATTGGATTGGAGAAGTAGTTGAAGGGTTAAATGTTAACTTAACAGTTTTTTTTACAATGTAAGCACCATAGGCATGTTCCTGATCTGACCCTTGCTCGTTGAGGTTTCAGTTCCTCCTGGCTTCGGAAGTAAAATGGAAGTTGTTTCTGTGTAGCACTACTTACTATTTAGTCATTTAGTTTAGTAGCTTTTTTTTTAGATACATGCATGTCATTAATGAGCGGGTAGGGGTACGGGCATCTTGCTCAGGGATATCTACAGGTAGCCTGGGGACATTGGGGTTCGAACTCAGGACCTTTCCCAGAAAGCGTAACCACTACACTATACTGTAGTAGACATCTGACCTGAGTTTCTTTATTGTGTCTGTGTTCTTCATAATGGCCTTGTGCTGTTGGGGGTGGCATGCTGTGTCTGACCCAGGTGTGTATGCATGGATTGGCATTAACTTCGTTCTGGGCCGGTTTGATCACGCGGACGAGGGTGAGAGGAACATTTATCGCTTATCACGAATCAAATGTCATTTATACTTTTTAAAATGAATTTGTAATTTTGGTATACATTTTGTTCGGTATTTTATGCTACAACGGTAGGCATTTTAATACTTAATTGAACCAACTTGTTTTCCTTTCTGAAGAGGATGCCACGGTGGAAGTCACGACGGGGTCACAGCACCAGCAGCCAATCAGCCGGCGGCGTACCGTGGGCATCATGGACATGGGCGGGGCATCTCTCCAGATAGCCTATGAGGTGCCCAGTGCAGTTACCTTCAGCTCCCGGCAAGAGGTGAGGGAACCATGCTAACTAGCCTCTACGTAGCGCTGTGGATGCTAGCATCATCATAGCCTATAGTATTTTAACAGTTCTGTTAGCTATATTAAAAGTCAATAATGCACAATGAGGTGCACTTTGCATTTTGCACTTTGGTGCAGCAGAATTGCTGTGGAGTGCATCTTCTGCCCCCTAGTGGTCAACATTCAAGTAATGCAGCTTCAAGTCATTGAAACTATGGCTTCCGTTTCTGCTGATGCCCCTTTGCTCTCAAGACGTATGTCAACAGGGCGTAGCTTTATTTAAACACTCATACTACCATTCACTATTGACTATTTAGACATTTAGCAGAAGCTTCACTTTGGGGTTAGGGCATTTTTCTCAAGGATTCCTACGTGTTTGCCGTGGACATTAAAGGATCGAACCCAGCACCTTCGTATGGGGTTTTGACCACCCTAGCAACTTGACTATCCTATTTACCATTTAGTTATTTAGCAGACGCTGTTCTGCAAAGCGACTTGCAGTGAATTTAGATACAGGTCATTAAAGAGCAGTTAGGACTGCGGACATCGGGGATCGAACCCAGTACCTTACGCTGTGTGTGTGTGGTCTGTGGAAGGAGGAGGCGGGGAAGAGTCTGCTAGCAGAGTTCAACCTGGGCTGTGATGTGGATAAGACCCAGCATGTGTACCGGGTCTACGTCACCACCTTCCTGGGCTTCGGAGGCAACATGGCCCGCCAGAGATATGAGGAGCTGGTGTTGAACAGCACACTGGCCAGCAACAGGTACACACACACACACACACAGACACACACCCATAGTATCTCCCATAGACCTGAACCTCCGTACCTCTGACCTCCCCCTGCCTCTACCCCAGGCTGCTGGGGTCCCAGACCGGTCTGAGCCAGGACAACCCCTCCCTGGACCCCTGCCTGCCCCTGGGCCTGTCCGACACGGTGGCCCGGGACGGCCGCACCCTGCACCTGCGGGGCCAGGGGGACTGGAGCCGCTGCCAGCAGGCCGTCCACCCCTTCCTGGGCCTCCACAACGGGACCATGTCCCCGAGGGGAGTCTACCAGGTAACACCCACACTACTATTACCTACTATTGCAATTACTGTAAGTCAATGTCAAGTAGCCCTTTGAGACTGGAACAAGGAGCGTAACCCCAGGCCCTCTCAAGGACAACGAAAAACTACCCAAAACCCAGAGGAAAGAAACCTTGAGAAGGAACACAGAAGAGGGATCCCTCCACCCAGGGATGGTTAGGAGTGCAATACGTGCTACATGGGCAGACATAATGGTAGCATCGACAAGCAAAACAGAGGTTAAGTAAGATTAAGCTGTTAAGGGTAGTACATTAGTAATGAGTTAAATCTTAGAAATCTAAGATTTTGCATTAGCGCTGAGCCCCAGACACACAGAGAGCGTCGGCAACAACTGCAGCCGTTCTTTCACACTATAGCCCCGATGCGGATAGATAGAGATAAGGTCGAAGATCTGCAAAGTTATCCTTTAATGTTTCCGTCTCCCCAGGCTCCCATTGACTTCAGGAACAGCGAGTTCTACGGTTTCTCTGAGTTCTACTACTGCATGGAGGACGTGTTGAGGATAGGAGGACAGTACGACAGCCTCAAGTACTCCCGCGCTGCCACGGTGAGCATAACATACTACTATTAAGTTATTTAATGTCTACTTGTTTAGACACTTTGCTCTAAAGGGACTTACAGTGAATTCAGGTAGGGGTTAGGGCATCTTGCTGAAGGATGCCTACAGGGTAGGCTGTGGACACTTGGGAATCGAACCCAGAACCTGCTGGGAGTCACTACCCTAAACACTAGACCAGTGATGCTCAACTGGTGGGTCGCGAGGGCATTTAGAGTGGGTCACAGAGCATATGCCAAACCTTAATCTTTAGAAAGAAGCCCATGAATTAACTCATGTTTCAATGTTAATTCATGTTTCAATGGCTTACTATTTCATTGAGTTTAGCCCCAATTGTTGCAGTACATGAAGGCATTGTTCATTACTGCAATATTGGTGAATACATGTTTTAACTAATGACACATGTAGGTCCTGAGGCAAGACCAGTTGAGAACCACTGCTATAGACTATCCTACCCCCCCCCCCCCATACATATATACATACCTGTTGACAATGGCTTGTTTTGATTGGACGAGATCCATCACAGGTTTCTCGTTGAGTTTTCCAGCTTGAGGCAGTAAAGGAATTCATGTGTTTAGCATAGGTGCTAGTAGATGATATCTCTGGTCTGTTCTGTTGAGCAAGAGTATCCAGATAAGTGAAATAGTCTTCTATGTGTCATTAAAATGCTAATGTTCTCAGACTAAAATTAGCCCATGCACACTCTGTAGACCAATTATCACAAGGCAAGGTGTGACTGGTTTCATGAGCAACCCATTAGCAAGTGGCATTTTAAGGTGTAAACTGTTATGCATATTTCGGTTCATAGTACACGTCATGAGAACAAGTCAAGTTACTCATGTCGCCAAGTTTTACACGCATATACGATTGTTGATTTGTTGGGGGCGGGTTTTCAACTGGTTTGGGTGAGTTTTCTTCCTCGTGGGAACGGGACAGCTGTTTCACTCGTGTTCTTTGGTTCCTCTGCAGGATTACTGCGGCACCAAGTGGTCGACCCTGAAACAACGGCTGGACAGCAAGCTTTTCTCCCAGCAGGCCGACGTCAACAGACTCAAGTAAGACACTAGGGCCATACCTAGAGACCTTACATACCTGCTACACTACAACAGACTCAAGTAAGATACTAGGACCATACCTAGAGACATTACATACCTGCTACAATACAACAGACTCAAGTAAGACAATAGGACCCACTTACAGACCTTAAACACTTTGAGCTCATGAAAAGACATCTTCATACTGCCGACCTTTTCAAAGACCTCCACACGACACAAACTGTCTTCAAACTACAAACCTTAAGGCATCTTTGTGACCGATTTGTTCAGCGTGTGACTGCATTCTCAACATTCTTAAACATCATTCTTAGAATGCTATGACTCAAGGCCCTTTCTTCAAGTGGAAAGGTGACATCACATAAGCTCCAGCTGACCACCCCCCCCACCACCACCGACTCTTCCGCAGGTACCAGTGCTTCAAGTCGGCCTGGATGTACGAGGTGCTGCACTCGGGCTTCCGCTTCCCCAAAGACTACTCCAGCCTGAAGACGGCCCAGCTGGTCTACGACAAGGAGGTCCAGTGGACCCTGGGAGCCATCCTCTTCAAGACCCGCTTCCTCCCACTCAGGTGAGCCCCAAACCAGGGGAATGTGGATCAATACCAGGGGTATGCACCAGGGCTTCCCAGAACCAGCAGGTTTTAAGGTCAAAGGTTCACTAAGTGAAGGTCCTACCGTGTCTTTCGGCCCCGCCCTGAACTCAGCCTCTTTCACTCATTGGTCGTTCAGCCCTCTTCACTCATTGGTTGTTCAAATGAGAAAAAATCTAGATGAAGCACTCCCCCACTACTTTTACTTTGTGAAACTAGCCCCTCCCTCACTATAACACAACGAGATCTTTGCTATGAGATATTTGACATAAGAAAGTGATTTACCGTAAGTCGCTTTGGATAACGGTGTCTGCTAAATGACTAGTAGACACTTTGTCTAACCCTCCTCACCTCTCAGTGCCAAATTCTTCTACTTCATTTTTTAAATTCTATTTGATACCCGATTTTCTACTTTTGTATTTTATTGCCATTGTCTAGTGTCTTTTTGTGTCTCCAAAAGCACTACGCAAATAAAATATTACTAAATTATATTTATTAATTAATTATATATTATTATATTACCAAACAGAAAACTGTGGGTGTTGCCGACCTGAACAGAATAGATCTCCACCAGACTCTGGGGATCCAATCAGAAGCTCATGTTTTGATTGTCCTCGCGTCTTCTCCACCTCCTCTTCCTCCTCAGGGACCTGCAGCAGGAGGTGTTCCGGCAGAGCCACCCCAGCTGGCTGCGCTCCTCCTTCCTCTACAACCACCACCTGTTCTCCGTCTGCGTGCTGGTGGTGCTGCTAGCCATCCTGCTTTACATCCTGCGCCTGCGGAGGATCCACCAGAGAGAGCAGAGACAGGCAGAGGTCCTGGACATGCTCTGGGTAGAGGAGGGGGAGGCCCTGCTGGCCTGATGGGAGAGAGACCCTGGGAGAGGGAGAGAGACCGAGACCCTGGTGGACCGGTAGGAGAGAGGAGAGGAAGAGACCCAGCTCACCTGATAGGAGAGAGAGGGGATAGGGCGAGACACCTGGGGCCAGATTCACAAAAGTATCTTAAGATAATTCTCACGTTTCCTAAGAAGAAAGTTCCTAAGAGTGTTCTTAACTGCAATTCCTCAATATCTTCCTGAGAATCTTTCATTTTCTTGAGAAGTTATTTTATTCCATTCTTAGGAACTTTTTTTAAAGTAGTCTCACTTTTGGGTAAGTGAAAATCAATCAAGTGATAAACAAATAGCGTAGTTAGCATAGTGTGTAGTAGCCTAGACCTATGTCTTTTTCTATATTATAATAATAATAATATCATGCACAATTTGAATCAGTGAGTAGCAACACCTAACAATGAGATTAAAAAATATTGTAAATAGAAACAATGAAAACGATAAAATCGGTATCAATTCATATCAGGGCATAACTTCTCAATGTGACAACTTAAGACAAGCAAACTTATCTTAAAGTTAAGAATAAAATCAAGAAGAAATATAAGATCTTAGTTTTCACGAAGAGATTATCTAAGAAGAAAGATAGGAACATTCTTAAGATATCTTTTGGTGAATAGCATTTTTTAATTAACTTTCTTTATAAGTCCAATCTTAAGAAAAAAGCAGCAGTTACGGTTTTTGTTCTTAAGATACTTTTGTGAATCCACCCCCAGGTAGACTCACTGACCAACGGCCCCTTTCCTCTGGCGTCTAAATGACAAAGTGTTTAACTCCAACCTGTGGACTTACTAAGAACCTCCGCTAGCAGAGACGTTAGCGTAGATGCTAGCCAGGCTGGCTTCTCATCGCAGCTTTGAAAACCTCACAGAGCCAAATTCAAATATTGAGGTTTCTTTTTTTACATGTCCCTTTTGGGTGGGCTTTTTTAAGTTCCTTGTTGTAATTCTGTCTAATTCTAGCTAGCTCAACCAACTCAGATAAGAAGGGGAAATCCTGTTTAATGCAAGTCTATTCAGTGTTTTGATTTAGTATTTATTAGCAGGCGTGTTTACCTCAAATTGTACAGTAATATACCAAAGGGGGCTGTGGATCAAGTCTTGCTTACACACAGACTTCTGAGATCTGGTACACATTTCAAAGCAAACTCTGTGGCCAAATCTGTTTGGATTTTGTACTCCCACTCAGTTTCTAGTTAGCTAAACGGTGAGTATGTTCCGGCATATTCTAGCCACTTGGGGTCAGTCGAACAGTGTTGATCTTGCGGTATCCCTTTATGGCTCTCGACTGTTATAAATAGACTGATCATGTTGGTGTGCTAATGAAGGACAAATGGTGACTTGCAAGGACACCTCCCCCCTCCCCCCACCTCTTTCTGGCTTGTCACAATTTAAACCCTATGTGCTTGTTTCCCAATTGCTTATTGGTTAATTTCACACTGCTCACACAGTATGAAACATATCAGAAAACAAGTTTTATTGAGCCATTCTTTAAGTGTCAGCTAGCTTGCTACTCAATGCAACTATACCTCTGATCAAATCAGAGTCCCTGGACGGGTGTCTGGTTCAGGACGAGGGTTGATTGCCAGCACAAGAAGCCCTCTATCAAGCCCATGTTTGTTGATGTATCAAAGACCAAGGAGGAGGAGGTGCATGGCAGAAATAGCCCATTCCAAGCCCAGAAATGCACAGCTTTTTACATTCTCCTGCTTAGTATGGGCCTTATTCACCGAGCAACCATTTTGGTTCTAAACGCTAGCCTGGTGGGGGAACTGAATGCAGAATGGAGTCAAAATGGCCGCCATGTAAATAAGACCCATCGGTGTACTGTAAAGAAACATACATTCCAGGACTGTTTGGAGGCGAGGTGTGTAAAAAAAAAACAAGTCAAGAATTGTACTGCAACTGTACAACAGTTGCAGTTGTGTATATTCAAGGCCGGTTCTCTGACGCCACACCGCTACGCAGCAGGGGATTTGAACCGGCAACCCCAGGATTGGAAGATCAATGGCTCTAACTGCCAAGACAAGTGACTGAAGCGAATCGTTTGGGTCGCTCGTTAGAGCGTTCTTCTGGGAGGTATACCCTGGAGGACACCTGTCACTCCCTTACTCCATACTTGCCACAAACAGCATCATTTTCCTCTTATTTTTTTCATTGTTGGTTCCTCTGGCTGTGTTTTCCTTTGTTTGATAACTGGTGTTCACTCCTTCGCTGGAGAACGTCTCACACCGTCAACCTCTGATGAACCAAGTAATGTGAGACTACTGACGGACCTGAAGGTGGTCTGAACTGAAGCAGAGGACGTGTGTGCGTCGTGCCTCTTCTCTGTAGACAGAGCGACAATCTTGCAGCTCCTATTGGACAGCATTACTAGTCCTGACCAAGTAGTTAAGGGCTGTTTGAACAGAGCTGGGCATTGTGCAATCTTAAAGACTAATACAATGGAAAAGACTTGATTTTTTGTTTCTTCTCTGAATGATGCAATATTGTTTAATTTCATGTGGAAAAAAGTACAATAAATCCTTGACCTTTTTCCTAAATACAGATGTGTCCATTGCTGGCTTTAACTTGCTTTTGTTAAACTGGTTTTGGTAAATGATCCCTTCCATCCCATCTCCCTGCGTCCCCCCCCCTGCAGTACCCCTGCGCCTCCCGCTTCGGGAAACACTGTCGATGAGGGCCATTTAAACCAATGGGAAAGCGACGTAGAACATAATAGGTTTAACGCAGCCGGACATACGTGTCCCTGACACACTTCTGATGTGTTGTGTGCTGGGTTGGAGTGTGTCAAACCAAACGCACCACGTCACTAACACCGGCAGGGGGAGCCGTTCAGCATTCGCCAGGGTCACATGAAACCGCTGCCAGTCCTGACTGACAAGGGTACCAGCTTTATATATACAGTCTATGGATCCACAAGACACAAGAGAACAAGTGCTGTAGAAGACATTACTCATACTAGCCGATACTCTGGCTGTGTTCGATTTGGCTCACGTTCCCTACATGGTGACCACTATATAGGACACGGTCGAGAATAGGTATAGGACATATGGGACACTAATTATGCACTGGAAATCCATCGACGTGAAGTGTATTGGTCACATAAACAAGCAGACACATTTGCATAAAGAACCTGCCGGGCCATCTCTATTGGATGAATCTGATGACAATGAAAACGGCTATGCATAATGGGATATAGTGCAGAGTGTGCATCAGTTGTACACTTCCTTTATGGTGCATTGTGGGTATTAAGTAGTGCACTATATAGGGAACCAGATTTGTACACATTTCAGACAACACTACAAAATGGTGACGCCCTAAATAGTGCACTATAGAGGGCACAAGTGGACCAATGTCATAACATTGTTATATCATGACATCCAGCCAGATGTATGACAGACAGATCATACGTCTGGTAAGAGGATTCTCAGTTTCAACAGAGATTGTGTATTCCAGGGTGGTCTTCAGTCATGTGACCTGATTGTCAAGTAAAAAAAAAAAGAGCACAGAAACCTATTTTAAAAATATACTTTAATACAACAGCTGCATATAAATATTAAAATATACATTATACAGGAGTACAGTACACTCACACCAAAACAAAACCAACAAAAATATTATTCTATTTGTACGGCACTTCTTGTAGCATCTTTTGTTGTTGTTGTAATAGTTTGTTTTTATTCCCTAAGGTACGTACTAACGTGTTAATGGTTGGTTTTTCTAGTTCTTAACGTGACATACTGATAAAGGGCTTGTACATAACCATGTGTTTAACACACAGGGTCACTAGTGTGATGACCGCAGGTAACTGAAGAGGAAGTGAAAGTCTAGTGCGGAGATAAGACGAAAGGATCGATATAGGGCTCGCTGTACAGTATATAACATGGCATTGTGGAATGTGTTCGTGTCACTCTCTTGGCGGCCGTCCGTCCCCCAAGCCCCGTGCTGACCGATACACGCAAGCTGGCCTGGGACGAGATTGTGTGTACGTTTTTCTCTTGTTGCCCCCCCGGCGGATACATTACGCATTCATTCCTTAATGGAATCCTAATGGTTTCCTGACCCCCCCCCCCTCACTTTCTGTCCAAGTTCCCCCTCACGACCTTCCTAGCGAATCGCTACAGACGACGCAAGGGACTTTGGGTTTGAGCCAGGAGCGCCCACCCCCCTCTTGCTAGCTGTCACCACCACCACTAGCAGCCCGGGCTGCCCTAACCCCCCCCCCCCTCCCTCCAGTGAGGTGACATCCTGAGGGAATGTCAGAAGCGTGTAATGGTGTCAACCACCACAGAGAAGACTGAATGTCTACCCTCAAGCGGGGCACAACGCACACCCCCCCCCCCCCCCCCCCCCCCCCCCCCCCCCCCCCCCCCCCCCCCCCCCCCCACCCACCACCACCCACCACA
>OOFB01024344.1:39930-54199 GCA_900323305.1 Trachyrincus murrayi
AAGCCTCCCCCCCCCCCCCCCGGCCCTCTAAAATCTGGTGAGGAGGTGATGTGGATGCTGGAGTAAGTGCACGTGAAACAGGAGAAGCCCCATGCGTCTCCGTACGGACAATACAGGCGAGCTGGAGCGGATCGAGGTGGCGCGATGCGAGGACGGCCACTCCGAGGTCAGAGTCATCCCAGTCGGCTCGTCTTACAGCCCGGGTCTCATTCTGCTCCGGCGCCCAGGCTCCGCCCGGCCTTCCCTGGGCCTCTCTGCAAGACCCCGGCCCTAGGGCGGCCTTTTGACTGTCAAAAGATCCTGGCCTGCCCCTGTCCTACACACGGCTCCATTCGAATTTCCCATCTGGGATTTTTTAAGTTCCATCTTATCTAACATCAGTTGAGAAAAGTTGCCAGTCACACTAAATACTATATATAGTACATGGGTCGTAGAATGGACACTTTCTTTAGCAGAACTGCTTGCGTGGCCTTGCGTTTGGGACAGCTCTCGAGAGCATCCACGACACGCTTGACTACAACCTCTTGCCAGTGTACATTTGGCACCAAAAGGGATTTCTTGATTTTCCCCACATCGCTGCCAAGTTAAGAACGCTGAAACGTTCCAGAGGTTTCTCCTCTCTCCCAGAAGACAAACATCATGTATGGGAGAGATTCACTGGGCCCTTGGGCATCCCTGGAACAGACCCTGGATGAAAACCCTTAGAATCGCTACGGTTCCCGATGCCGATGTCCCGATCGGCTTTAAAAGCCATTTAGACCAGATTCCTATTACCTACACTGCAAATACAGGGGCCATCATACCCAGGGCCTCGTCTCCATCATGGGTTAAGGCCACAAAAAAAACCCAGGAAGGCTAATCTAGCATGCAGTAAATGCTAAGAGTTGACTCACAGTACTTAGGAGTAGGCTTTGAATTGACCCTTCTGTTCCATGGATATATGAACAGACCCCTGGGAAGGCGTGGCGTGTTGTTGGAATGTGAGTGCAGACCGGTAAACTCGCCAATGACGAAAACAACGACCCCCGCTCAGTTGTTAATGCACTCATGATGCACTGGGTCAGGTTGAATTGTCACATTTGAATGACGAAGTTATCTATGCAGATACCAGGTCGCCTGTCTGTCCACCAGGTTATCTGTCTGTCTGAGAAATAACACGATTGCAGTTGAAAATGTCCCTAGTTCAGGCATATAGAGTGAAGTACTGAGCAGATGGCGTGTTGTGTTACAGTACACCAGTCCGAAGCCATCAGGGAAAACTCGGCGAACCCAAAACCAAAAATGAAAAATCACATCCTTCGCCCACATATTCAAAATCGTCCGTCTGGTTTATGGCGGACATTTTGATTTGATTAGCACAGTGGAAGGCTGGTTTCTGTCATTATGGTTTGCTGTTCACTGACAGAGGGGTACTGTGGCTTCTGCTGCAGTTTCCCAAAGAAGCACCACGAGAAGATAAACTCCCAACAGTAGTAGATCCAACATGGAACAAATTAAAAAGAACGGGAAAAAAAACCCACAAAAGGTGCGACCCTCCCCACCGCCACTCCGCTGACCTTGAACACTAAGTGCTTTCATGCGCTGGAGACCAAAAACGGCCAGAATTCTATTTTGAGACGATTCCTCATTGCACGTATTTGTTGCAGTATTAAAAGTGTTCACGAGAGCGGTGATCGTGGTGACTGTGTGTCAACACAATCAGGGCAACTGGGCTCTTTATGACCCCCATCACAAACCACGGTTTCCCGCTAATCCACGGCCCATCTGGCTGGGGGCATCAGGTTCCTGTACAGCACTGGGGAGCTCTGCTTGCCCAGCAGGCCGCTTCACCTGGCCGCTTTCATCCGAGGGTCGGGGCCCATCGCATGAACGGGTGAAATGAGAGACCCGATCCCCCGACCCCACCCTCCCCTAAAACTGATGCGTCTGTAGCTTTCAGTGTGGTCCTCCTGAGAGGCGGGCGGAGGAGGCCGGCGGGTGGGGTACTTAGCCCCTCAACCCCAGGGTGAGGACACCTCCTTCAAAAAAAGTGTACCCGCCGTGGATCAATGGCTTTGGAACGCAATCAAGACAGGAATCCAGGTCAGAAAAAAAAATCCGGTATTGCTTAACCACTGAGTCCAGCTCCGGGTTTTCCACTAGTTCTGTGTCCGTGATATATTTGCTTTCTGTTATTTATTTTTTTGTTTTTTGTATGCAATAGGTAGGTAGGAGTGCATGTTAAGTAATAGTGGGGTGGATTTCTTTTCTCTGCCTAATCTCAAGTCAAACGAGGTCAGGTCGAACCCGGGGCTGTGGGTTCGATGCTGACATTGTAATTGCGGGGGTTTGCGATCCGGCATAATGACACGTTGCTGTGGTTTCAACCCGCCTTCTGAAACAACCACATTATGCAAAACAAATTGACCGTCAAAACTATGGCCTTGGAAAAGCCCATCCAGCACAACTCCATGTGTTTGAGGCATACAGCACGCAGAGTCCCCCCCTAGCGTGTACGGTAGCTCCACACGATACACATCTCACCACCGGTTCACAAGAAAACAATTGAAACATATACATGTCTCTGTTGATAAAATCAGATTTATAAAAAGGAAACAAAAAGGTGTTCAGTTGTTCTTGCCACAGTGCAATTGGAAAGGGTCCTTGTCATTAATGTCCAACAAAGTTTAGAGACCTCGGACAGCGTGGTCTGACTTAAGCAAGAGACAACCAAAGTAAAGGCAATTTTTAAACGACTCTAGGAGCTCGACACCCAGTGGATAGGCCGCGGCTTCGCCGGGAATCCATCACACACAGAAAATGATAGAACATTAACACACATTTACTTTTATAGCTTCTGAAACATTTCTTCATGTCTGACTATTTGTCATTGCAAATTTAAGGAAGGAAGGTATGCTCAGAGGTTGAATTTCGGGGCTAAAAAAAGTGAAAGTCCTCCAGAGTATTGAGAGAGAGATCCAGCAACAAGCTGCAAGGTTTAACCTTGAAGACTGCACTCTGCTCAGAGCAGAGGTGGAGCCAACGTCAACGGCAGGACTTGGAGAGGTCCTCTCTAGCTGGGTCTGCTACATCTTAAGGTCAGGGGGTTGTGGAGGGGGCTCTGGGGGAAAAACGTGGAGGACACTTCCTGGGGGAACCCCCAAACCACAGCCAGTGCCTGGGCAGAGCGACAGCCAGACTGGAGAGGCCATCCCAGGATGGAGGGTCCAGCCTGGGTACACTCGCCCAGTCCCACTGATTTGGACACCTCAACAAGGGTCATAGTGCATTAGGGTGAAACTCTTATTATCCATCCACCATTCAGGGTGTGTATAAGAGAACAATACAGCCATTAATAATTGAATTATCCAACCCTCTAACTACCATCATCACTATTAGAACCCGAGATGGACATTCTCTAACAGTTCTGTAGTCCAATTCAATCCTCTTTGGTCACTTTGGGGCAGTAAGGTGCATTCTAGTCAGCTTGTTTAATTTGCAAGGGGCACTGTGTAAGATTGAGATTTTCTACCTTAAATAACCAGGTATTTCTGTCTTTATGTTGATGTGTCCAGTAAAAACTGGACGTCAGTCAGCTAATAATAGTGTGTAATAAAGGTTTGGATTTCAGAATGTTAACTTGTGAAGCACTAGGGAACCTTACACTGTGCTCCTTCGACATCGGTTTGTTTGTTTTGGGAGTTGGAGGGATGCAGGGAGGGAGGAGACGATTCCTCCATCAACAGTCTCAGGTCTGCACTGGCAGAGGAATCACACACTCCTCCAAGAAGGTACATAAACCAAACATACCCCGTTCCATTATCCAGTCTGGGTCCGCTTGGTAAGTCACCCACTTTGCTATTCGCCGGTCATATTTTTTTTTGGTCACATGATTTCATCACTTGTGTTAACTGATCGGTGTTAACGTTAAACGTAACTAATGTGATGCACAACGGGCCACAGTGCACACACGCACCAAGTGCTTTGGCTTATTAGAAAAACATGAAAGTATGCCAAGCGCAAGGAATGCGCATCTCAGTGCCCAAGCGTTGGAGCGTAGCTCCAGGTTGGATAATGGAACAGTGCATCGGTACGTAGAATCCCAGCCAGCATGTGTCGCTTAGCAACACTGGCTTCCTCATTTAACAGGAGGGGCCTTGTTTAGGCTCCGCCCACTCCCTTGTTTAAAGGAGAACCAAACCCCCTGACCCCGCTTTTAAAATGCTTCTTTTTTTTTCTTCTTTCATTTTGGGGCAAGGCTGCCGGCTGCCCAGTTAACGCCCCTTCAATTCAGCAATGAGCGGAGGACAACACTTAATCAGCAGGTGATCGGGTAACCATATCAGCCAATCACAGGCTATGCATGCAATAGCATGTGTTTAGCCTAGAGAGGGAGTCAATGCAAACCAATCTCTAAGTGGTGTTGGGTTTGGTCCTCTTTTAATGCCCCCCCCCCCCTCAGATTAGTACGGGCCAACCCACGATGACCTCCTACTAAAAACAGTGCAATGTCTATTTAGGCACAATGGGGTAGGAATACAGCACATCGAGAGAGGAAGTAAGAGATCACAACACTATCACACAGCATATATACATATATATATATAAATATATATATAGATAGTAGGGCTGTACCCTAAAAGTGGACTAGTCGAATCGTCGTTCAGAGAGCCCCGAGTCGACTCGAATTATTTAGAACAAATCGGTAGTTTTTCTTTATGTGCATTATAATATAACAGCATAAAACACGATACAGCGGCTTAAGATACAGGAGTTCTATTCCATATTAACCATGGGAAAGAGAAAATAATTACTACAAGAGAACTAACGCTTCACGAGGAGACGTATTTCATGTTAGATCTAATGAGACCTAAACATTAAAAAAAAAACAGGTAAGTGCCGCAATGGCGAAAGAATTATCTGGACCATTATTGTAAAAAGACATGGAGGAGCTGTGTGTGTTAACTTAGCTCAGTCTTCATTTGTACGCAATTGATTGACGTGATTGTCGCAAGGATGTAAATCAATACAAGGCAAGAACTTGACTTGATCTTAAGCGGGGAACTATATGGGACTATACGGCGTATTTCAGTTAACATCTAGTGACGTTAACTGAAAACTGAAAAGCCGAAGCAATGGCGTTAAAGCAGGGCAAAAGGAGGTGATCCCTGGTCAGGTTCCAGCAGTTAACGCTGCTAGACCCACGGTGACTTGGAGCGGGCCTTACGGGTCCAGCTTTAGATCGCTTTATTATGTCAAGTGAATATTTGCTTAATATCCATTATTTTTAAAATTCACATTGGTTCTCGTCTAATGTTATGGGTTGGATTTATCGCATCTGTCACTTCAACTTGCTTCTTAACCCGGTTACCGTAATGGCCTGTAAAACTGGAAAGATGTTTTTGGGTTGTTTATTTTGGTGCCACGAATCATCGAATAATCGATTGAACTGTCGAATCGGAGTCAACTTGGAAATTTCGGAGTCGGGTACAGCCCTAATACACACACACACACACACACAAAGTCAGCAGCAGTTTCTAGCTTGACAGACATTGTGGGGCGAGAGACTGAGGGAGAGAGAAGATTGGCAGGAGAGTCTTTCCCATTGTCTCTCTCTCTCACACTCTGGGGACTGACTAAGTTTGTAAATGTGGATGCGTGTAATGGCGGCCGCCGTAGGGTGTGTCTCGGTATGGCGGAGACTGGGCTGAGGTGCTGGAGAAGGGTCGTTGGTTGGTTGGTTGGTGGTAGTGGTGTGTGAGAGGGGTGGAGGTGTTCAGACCGGCAGACCCCCGTCCCCTCCCTGGGAGGTCCGCTTGGTCTGCCCCCCCGCGCTGGCCGCCAGGATCCGCTGCACAAAGTCTTTGGTCCGCCCCGCCACCAGAGGACCTAAAGGAGGGCAAGCACACACACACACACACACACACACACACACACACACACACACACACACACAATTCAAGACAATGTGGGGTGCATCTTCTCTCTACTCTGGCCTTCTGTGCACAACTCAAACGTCTATGAAAATGACCACAAAACGGTTTTCGGTTACAATATTTGTGTAATCGTTTGATTTGGTTGACGAGCACTCGTTTACTCGAGTACACGCTTGCACCCCCTACTGTGAACACGGGACGGTATGGAACTGGTGACCGGTGGATTAATGTCTTTTGACAGCGAGGTTTCCTTTGTTCCGTGATTTCAACGTGGACGTGTTTGTTGTGGCATTATCAGGGAAGAATCAGGGCGCGTCCCCGGGATGCGTCCATAGTGAGTTCACTGCGTCCCTTCAGATTTCGATGCGTCAGAGACGCAGGACACTTACCCAGCAACATCACCGCCAGATGTTCAAGTTTGCTTTTCACGAGGCTAATTCTCGCTCCCCAAGTGGACGGATTTGAAAAACACCAGTCTTGCGTTGTTGCGTCAGCGGGGGAAATGCACGGAAACGGAACGAACTGGACAGCGTTCCTTGGCGCATGTACAGTACGTGTGAGCGCATCTCACCGCTGGAGTCTTTGAGGATGTCTTCCAGGCGCTGGGTCATCCCTCGAACGTCCGTGTCGTCTTCCTCGCTGCTCTCCACTCGCCGGCGGATCACCTCCTTGATCCTCAGCAGTGCCCCCAGCAGGTGATCTGAAGAACAGCAAACATCAATCAGAAATCATCCACTGAACACTCACTCAACCCAGTGGTTAGTTCCACAAATCAGACTTTAGATGGGGGCGGAGATCTGTAAGGAGATAATTGGACGGACACACGCACACGCACACGCACACACACACACACACACACACACTCTCTTTCAAACCCAACTAATGTATCATGAAACATCTACATCAAATCTCCCACAACCCCATATGCATATCAGTGCATATTCAGACCTTCCAAGGTCGAGAAACACTGCATGAAGAACTGAAGAACCGCCCATCGACTATTCAATAGCCTGGATTCCTTTCTCTTACACTTCCTGTAACCCTCTTTAGCTCCACTCGTTTTTTTTGGGGGACATTCTGCATTTTTCTGGCTGCCCAACACACTCACACGTTGGGGAGTAAACGCACAGGACACAATGAATCTCGTAGCCCAGGGTGACCGACTCACATGAGACAGATAGAAAGGTAGTGCACACACACACACACACACACACACACACACACACACACACACACAGAGAGAGGGGGGCTTAGGGTGAGCAGGGGGCGAGCGAGCCAATGACGTAGAATGAAATGTTGAAAGAAAAGAAGTGAGGGAGAGAGGAAGGGAGTGTTTGAATGAAAGAGAAAGAGGGAGTGGGACAGAGAGAGAGTGAGTTATGGCCCACGCGGTGATGCCTCCTGCCAAGAGAGTGAGAGCACCACAGAGAAAGGGGCGGAGCCAAAACTAAAGCCCTCGCCGTGTGCAGAGCTGCAAATGGGGAATGTTTGGAATGTATAACTACAGAAGAAGAAAAAAGGAAATTGGCCAGGGCTCACTTCTACTGAAAGTGAAGTCTTAAGCCACCGGGACAGTGGCGGTACTTTACAGGCCAGGGGTTTCCAGATTGGATGCCAGTAAAAGAGGGAAAACCAGCAGAGTTTCACAGAAAGTGAAATGCCCTCCATGGTTTTGCAGCCCTAAAAGAAGAGACTGGAAGAGATCTGAAGTCCACGACAACTAATGTAGAGGCTCTTTAGGAGCTCTGATGTGATCTGGAGCAACAAGCCGGCTGTCATCAGCTGAACCGCACCAGACGGCAACCTCACCAAGCACTTCTGTTTACACAAAATACGGAGACAAACAAGAACAAAGAACAACTCAATCAACTCACTGAAGTGAGTTGACCGCCCCCCCCCCCATCCCGCCCTCGCCACCTCTCCCGGCTCCAGTCTAGGAAATACATTTCAAATACTGTTAAGAACTCTGATATGGAGTTGAACCAGCTGAACACAGAGTGAGAGTAGAAAACACAATGTATTGGGGTAAATCCAACTGGATCACGATTGACACTTGCAGACAGTCCCTGTGTTTAAATTAGCACTTTGGGTTGCCAGGTTTGACCAGGGTCTGGTTAGTGTTAGTTGCCAGATTTGACTAGACACCCCTGGAAGCAGGGATCGCTGCCATGTGTTCCTTCTCTAGCCTTCTTGCTTTTCCCTCTAGGCTTTTGGTGAGGTTTTCCATAAGCAGGGTTCAGATTATCGTCTGGTCCTGTGAAGGCCCATGAGACTGGGATGAGGTTACGGTGTGAAGTCCAAAGACAGTGATGTCATCTGGTTTCCCCTTACGACCCCGTGTGACATCATGAGTGTATTATGATTACACCTGCAGTTTAAATACAAATAGCCTAACGTGGTCCTACTTTAGGACCACGTTCTAGACACTACAATAACCTCCCACCACATCAGACCTTGGCCATGACCATTCAATACAAAACAGCCACACCATGACTCGTGCACTTCTACGTTATAAGATAAGATGTACTTTATTAATCCCAGATGGGACATTATGGTAAAGGAGAACATTAGGGTAGGGGACATTAGGGTAAAAAGAAGGACCTAAAAGCATAGCTTGAACAAATTAGCAGATAGCTTGAAGAACAAAATGGCAGGAAAACAACATTTAATCAATTGTGGTCCTACAAATCGGACGAGGACAGTTGGTCATGTTCATCTCTCCTAAAGTCCTGCCTCTCTCAGCATCTCATCAGGTTGAGGTCTGGACTCACGTGGCTGTAGGAGCCACATGTTGGCTTGCATTACTTCATGTTATTTGTTTTTGGTCAGCCATTTTGTGTGTGTATTAATTTTAGCTCTTGCATGTCCCTGCAGGCTGGAGGGGATATGGATATAGTCAATCTCTAACACACCAGGTGGCTGAGTGTGGCAGCCACACAGTCTTAACGGCTTGTTGGACATGTGGGAGGTGGACTTGTGAGTGGCTGGGCCGACTCTTTTGTTTGGTCATTGTGTTTCATTTGAAACGGTTTTCATTTAGATGTGTGACCGTCCAACATAATGGAACAAAACTGGACTTGTATATTTGCAACCCAATCAATTCTGGACATTGGCTGTACATTACATACCAGTAAGCCACCAAGAACAGGAGGAACTACCCAGTCATGATTCGCTGGTGTCTTGGGGAACGTAGTTCTGTTGAAGGATCTAATTCAGTCAAACTTTAAGTGAATGTAGAATATTCTGGGATGAAGAGGAGGTCGCGGTGAACTCGATGACTTGTTGGAATGGAGGTTTTTATGGTTGGGTTTTCGCTGTAGTTAATTATGACAAACGACGTTTTTTTCTCATCTGTCTAAGGACCATAGTTTACATAACATAAACTGTACTACCATGTTTGTTTGGGAAGAAAGGTCTTTCTGCTGGCTACAGAATCAATCAAGCCATAAATTCAGTTCAGTCTAGTACGGATGGCAGAAATGAAATGTAGGCCTAACATTTAACATGTCAACACAGAAGCCTGCTTTATAACGCTTAAAGTATCACGGGATCTGATCCAATTCAACACGTTGGTGGGCATGAACCAAAAATGACGTAATCACGGGCCATAACATCAATCGGCGTATGAAGGCCGTGATTCAGGCTTTGCTTTTATACAGTGTGAGATTGAGATTTTCCCCTAACTAAAATACATTAAATGATCCCTTCCATCCCATCTCCCTGTGCCCTCTGCAGTACCCCTGCGCCTCCCACTTTGAGAAACACTGGTCACTTCACCCAGCAGCTGTTGTGGTGGAAATCTCCGTCAATGTTCCTACCTATCTCTGTTTAGTGCATAAAGAGTCATCCGAATCTGTAAAATATATCTTCCTGATTTATTATAACAATATAACATAATACAACACAATACAATACAATAGACCAAAGCTTTAGCCGAGAGTTCTTCCACGCTTACTCTAAGAGCTCGTGGAGAGAAGTCTCCCGATTCCAGTTTCTCAGCCCTGGTTATACTCTTCCTGCTCCCCCATAGGCTTACAACAACAAACATGTTTACGACAGGAAGACAGTCCGTACCCTTACGTCTTATCTTTACAGCCTTCCTGTGGCCCTGCCATGTAACATAATGGTAAACAGAGTCAGTTGGCTACGCGACAATTGGTGACTAACAACAGAATATACAAAGACACATGTATGGGTCTTCTCATGGCAATATTTTCCACTACACTGTCCATCCCTCCTGACTCCTGCAGCAGTACCTCCAGCTAAGCTGTTGTATATATGGGTTAGGGTTAGCCCATGTTAATTTGTTTTCGTTTTTTGGCATCTCACACACTTCTAGTTTGACACCCGTACAGTTCATTCAACACCCTGCACCCATCACTGATGCCCACACCTCATTTTCTATGTTGTAAGTACATTAGTTATTTATTTAGTCATTTATTATTTAATAAATATTGGCTAAACGTTAGTCCTTGTGTCGTCTCCATCCTAAATGATATGCACCTTTGCACTAAAATTGCACTAAAATTCAGGAGTGAATGAAGTCAATGTAACTACAACTTTCCTGGTAGAGGACCCCCAGACCACCTGCTTAAAAAGTGGCCGGACGGGGGCTATATTTCGCACTATATTTCCCGGCCTGAATGATTTTCCCACTCCGGCCCTAGGGCTAGCAGACCCATGTTAAGCTGATGGGAGTGTTAGCCAGGCACTAGCACAGCGCATACAGCAGGAGGCTGTGGCTAACGGGGGTAGCAGACCCATGTCAAGCTAGAAGATACTGACCGTACTCCTGGTTGAGGCCCCATAGTTTGATCTTGTTGGCCTCGTGCTGTGCCTTCTTCTTCAGCCTGCATGCCCTGAGGGGGGGGACACACACACACACACACACACACACAATTATAAGAATGATAACAATAAAAACAAAAGGTAAAACATGTTAGGTGATTTACATGACAAAAAGCAGGCAAAAACTGTACACTTCCAGACACCCATGTTTAAGACATGCTACTTGTGCTAGCAAACACATTTAGCCTCATTTACCCTTGTGCTGAAGATCAGGATTATATACAGGGTGTGAAATATGTGAGGTCTCCCGGGGTCCGATTCTTAAAAAAATGATTTGTCACTGTCAATTGTCACAGAAATGTCTTTTAAAAATGTCCAATATTCATTATTCAAATTGAAAAACACGTATTCACAAATCAGAAAAATATTGTTGTGGTGTTTCCTCTTATATTGCCATGGTTCTGGTAAGGCCTTCTCCCATGGGTGGCGCTGTTGCAAATGAGCCGCAATCCAAATGTTGTGTAGTCTAGAAGACCTAACGTACAAGTGTCCGAGACGCTTAACCCAGAGGGTGCTCCCCGGCGGCCGTCATCAACCGCTGCCCAGACCGCTGCTCAACACACACACACACACACACACACACACACACACACACACACACACACACACACACACACACACACACACACACACACACACACACACACACACACACACACACACACACACACACACACACACACACACACACACACACACACAGCGTCCGAATACCTCGGAAAAGGCACTCGGACGTCACCGACGGAACGCAACTTGAGTTCGGAGCACAGTAGGACGTTTACAAACTGGTTGGCGGAGACCGGCAGAACATTTTTACACGTTTTCTCTAAATTGCGGTCTTATTTTAGTAACCGTGACAACATTTTTCGAGCTCGCACCCTACAGGGGATCGCAAAGATGCGCTCCCTCACCCCACCAAGTGGCCAGGCCAGGAGCTGCCGCCGGCATCGAGTCTGAGACTTCAACATAACACAGCAGCACTAGGTAGGGGGGACCCCCCTCCATTGCCACAGGGTATTTCGCACACTGACTATATCTGCATGTTTTGCGGTTCTGCATATATATATATATATATATAGTGTACTTCCTGAGGAAAAAACATTTAGCCGTGGTGCTAAAGTACAGCAATGTCAGCGCTGAACCACAAAACACACCCACCTACCCACCCACCTGTGGTTCAGCAGAAACTCTTACCCTCACGTCTTACTTCCTCCTCATGCTCTTCCTTGTTTTTTTTTAGCGTCAAACCTGACAAATATTTGATGTACGTGAAGCTTGTTTGGATAACAATTCACACTGAACTTCGCCTGACCTCCGAAGCCCTCCCCCACACAATGCACTTCCTTTTTCTCAATGAAGTTCTATCACTGAGAAACAGCAAGTCACTGAGTGAGTTAGCGGTTCTCCCTCTCTGTTAAAGGACAAGCTGCTGGTCTCTCCTAAAGACTGACATTCCTGTGAAATTATTACGCGGCCCTCTCTCTTCAGTCAGCAGAGTCCGTTTGGTGAACCGAGACAACCAGATAAGATAGACTGTATGGAAATTATCATGCACATTATCATGCAACACATTGCAATTCCACGGTTACTATGATGTACAAACTCCTTGGGAATTAAAACTATTTGAACTCCTTTAATGAAGATGTTATGATGAAGAAAACATTGGGAATACAATGCATCTCTAAAAAGAGGTTTGCATTATAGTACACAGACATTGATGAATATGAAACAATTATTCATTTTAAAGAGTGCAGGGACCAATGGTGCTAGGTTAAGGCAGTTAGCATGGTGCTAGGCTAGTGCAGTTAGCATAGTGCTAGGTTAGGGCAGTTAGCATGGTGCTAGGCTGAGGCAGTTAGCATGGTGCTAGGTTAGGGAAGTTAGCATAGTGGTAGGTTAGAGCAGCTGTGCTACAGCTAGTTTGATAGCGACGATGGGGCTATGTTAGAGTGGGTGTGCTACAGCGAGTCGGTTAGCGCTAGAGTTATGAAAATTCCATATCACGATTATAATGACCAAAATTATCACGGTTATCAGTATTATCGTGGTATTGTTAAAAAGTGCTGAAACTGTTCAAAAAGTATTGATACACACTGAAATCATTTCACCAACTTTTTATATTGAAAACCGCAAGTACAATTAGCAGCACTATGCACTTTTTGTTTGCATAAACATTAAAATAATAACATAGCCAATACCTTGTAAACATACGAAAACTATATCAAATGTGCATTAACATTAAAGATGGCACCATGTGGCCATCTGTGTCACTGTAGATGAGAACATGGGACCAGTAGCATCACTGGGTTTGCCTGCTGCACGTCCACGTCTGTAAACAAGGGAATAGCAAATGAATTATTATTATTGTTGTTACATTATTATTATTATTGTTGTTACATTATTATTATTATCATTATCATCATCTCACACAGACACACACCATCTTCTGTGTTGCTTTTGAGTATATGCAATGACCCAATGCACAATTTCCATAAGTACAAATAAGAAGACAATGATAGTAATTGCAATTAGCCAAACAACTGACATAAATACAGTCTTGTATAGGGGTCTATAGTGTTTCTACAACCAATTCGATGACTGGAGGATTTTAAATTAACAAAATATGTTGGTTGGTTGACTAAACTACGCAACGTGTTATCACGTGCAACAGGCGAACAGAGTCTGCAGACAGACATACAGCTGCAGAACAACGTGTAGTGTTTCTACAAGAGCAGGCAACACTGAAAGCTTCAGTTTACATTATTGACTAGCTATTAGCACATTAGACAGACAAACCATGACATTGTCCCCCATTCCGAAGTCCCCACATCATGCATAGAGCTAAAAGTTAACTTACCTTGCATTCGCTATAAAGTCGCGGGGTTGGTGTGGTCATGAAGATAACCCGAAGTGTTGCCCCCCTTTCGCAGCGATTTTTCTTTCTGCCTGTTCTGCAGACAGGGTGACCGTCTTCGATCAAGTTTCCCTCAAACCAAAATACGACTACACGTCAGACTTAGTCTTCTTAGAAGGCTCCGGAGCACTGCTTTCTGCCATGTTTTCATTGCCGCAAAACGAACCCACGGTGCACGCTGCGCCTGCGTCTGGCGTCAGCCTGTTGCTAACGTTGCTAGATGGTAGTTTTTCAAAGTGCGGAAATAAAAACTTCTTTTTTTTTTTTAAATGCGAAACGGTAATACTAACAGTCAGGAACTTTACCGCGGTTTACAGTGAAACGGCTAACCGCTTCATCCCTAGCCTTGAGCGCCATACCTGGAGGCTAGCTTGTTCTTCTCCTTGCGGGAGCGAGCGCGGGCGGCGGCTGGCAGGTCGTTGACGGGGCCCATGCCGTCGATGGCCGCGTTGAGCTTCTGCAGCTGCTCGCCAATGCTGTGGAGCTTCTGGGGGTTGGGGGTCAGGTCGCTGGCGTCCGTCTTCCTGGCCTTGCGACGGCCCTTCTTCCCTGCGGGGGATAGGGGGGGGGGGGGGTGGGGGGGTGGGGGGGG
>OOFB01024348.1:19031-30421 GCA_900323305.1 Trachyrincus murrayi
ATTTTTTTCATTTTAATATTTTTCTACTTGCCATTATCCCAAGGACATGCAATTTACCTTTTTTTATTCAAGGTGTACCATTTTAATTTTGAACTGAAATTGATGGGCGAAGATACTCAGCATTCAATATGAACTCTCGCTTCTCTAAATGTTGTATTGTAGTAATAGTGTGTGTGTATTTCTCTGTGTTCCAGTCGCCCAGAATTTACTGCTGTGTAAATTCTCAGCCACTTACCTCATCATTTAGCTGTGAGAAAACTGGTATTTGTCTTTGGTTGAATGTTTGTGTAAATGTGTAAATTAAGTACACTTGTATATGTAATACATATATATATATATATATATATACATATAAATACATATATATTTGTTAAAGTTTCCATTCTCTGGAAAGGGAAGGGTTGAAAAATATTGCGCTTCTTATTTTATTTAGTATTTAGCATTTCAAGAAAATCTGGCCCAGCTGTAGTGTAAAAAAACAACAATGATTTTCGTAGCTGTAGCAATCTGGTTATTGTGTACCTGTTAAAAGCACCAACACAATCTTCTAAATATTTTCCTCACGCTGCCTTCACAGTAATTAATACAATATGTATATCCATTTCAAATGTTCTCCAAGTAGAAACAAAACAAAACAATGTCCAGACAGTTTTGCAGCAGTACATATGCAAGCGTATTTAAGCGTATTTTCTCCTCCGTCTTTGTTTAAGGTGTTGAGTTATTGGAGTGGCTGTTAATTTTCTCTTGTCAGTAGCCAGACGTGAAGAGTTGAAGGGGTTAAGCTGTATGAGGTGCCGTGTGTTCGGCTGACTGCAGATTGAAACAGGATGCAGTGACTGCATTGTCAGCCCTGATGGTGTGAGTGCAAACAGATGAGGAAATGCTGGAGCGGGTACTCCAAAACTCGGGTTACCTTGGAAACGGTTTGCGTCATGATCACTAGCAATTAGCTTGGAGCTCTTTAGTTTTCATGATAGCTCTAACAGGGCTTGGTAGGGCAAATTTCACCTGAAAAATCTTGCGTTTGAAAATGTGCCGCAGAGTTTTATTTTGTTAATTTGCATTCATTCACATCGGTCGTTAAAAAAATCCCTTCTGACTCCTCAATGGCAAGTAACAGAAGGCTAAGGTTAAGGTGAATGATGACAAACTCTTTCCAGTACGACGGCTACAAACAAAAGAACATAATTCATTAATACATTTTTGAGGATTACAAGTTACAACACCATTTTAAAAACGACAGAAACGTGGAGGCCTATATCTTTAAAGTCAACGTGGAGGTTGTTGAACCGTGTGTTTACTGTTGTTCAGCCCAGCAACAGGCTAATGTCGGAGGCAGCGACAGAGAGTGCATAGCTTAGTCCAGATGAGGGCTTGCGAGGTTATCAGTCTGCCACGATGGAGGCGATAAGAGCGAGTGCTCACATTACTTGGATGCCATGGGGTGATACGGTTTTGTTCAACTAGTTTGAAAGAATCTCTTCTACTAACTGCAAGAGGTTCCAGTATGTATTTATTTATTTCTTCTATTTTGTGGGTGCCACATATATCGGTGTAGAGGAAAATAATAGTGCAAGTTTTCTTGAATCTTGAATCTTGAATCTTGAATGTAGTCAAACTTTTATATACTTGATTTCCTTTTTTCACTCCCTCCCTTCTTCTCTTTCTCCCCTTCCCATTCTTTGAATTTCTGTCTGTCTTCCTCCGTGTGTCTGTCTTTTGAAAACGGTGTCAGCACTGCTGCTTTTACACCAAAAGGCTGTTGCTAAGTGACGGTTGACGTCAGCCACAGCTACAGAGGAGGGCTTGTGTGTGTTTAGCAGCTGAGGGCAGATCCCACTGAAAATGGCCAAACTATGAAGCACTAATAGTCACTGCAATGAAGAACGCAGACCTCTACCAATAAGAACAAGACTTTGAATAACTGTGATGTTTGGACTGCCTATAGATTTTGTCCATAATAGAAATATAAGAAGTGTTTTTAGGGACGGATTGTCTTTTGGCCTGGCTAATCCCCACCCCCTTTTCTTCCAAGTTTCCCTACTTTTTCACTCTGCTCTTTTCTCAGTCAACCCCCTCCTACCCTTCAATCAACTCACACATGCACCCATGTGCAAGAACACGCAACACACACGCTATCTCTCTCTCTCTCTCTCTCTCTCTCTCTCTCTCTCTCTCTCTCTCTCTCACGTGCACACAGGTTGACACTAGATCAGCCTCCACAGGAGAAGTGTGATTTATGTGTTTTTTCTTTTTCCTTTGCGTTTCTAACTCCAGTGTGGATATCTTCCTTATCCGGGGGCCATGTTTGCTCAGTTTAATGAATTCTTGGGGATCCTTTTCTCTCTCCCTCCACATCCTGTCTCTGTCTTAGCCTGCATTTCTCTCTCCCTTCTTGACAGCAAGAGAGACATTTACCTGTTACAGTAGATCAACCATGCAGGTTACAGCTCTCGGCTTCATTTCATGGCATCACAAGAAAGCCCATTTTATGATACTACAGTATAATCCCATTTCTCTAAACAATACTACAGTATCGTCCCATTTCTCTAAACAATACTACAGTATCGTCCCATTTCTCTGAACAATACTACAGTATCGTCCCATTTCTCAGGATGTCTGATTGAATTAGTTTGTATACCCCTTTATCACAATCACAAAACAACAACACCCCCTAACCATAGGCTCTGACAGACGTTAACTTATGTGAAGAGAAGGATGTAGCAATACGATCCCACCGTCCCAATACTTCATGTCACATATATATCCTTTTGTTATGTCTCTTAGTGTGTGTGTGTGTGTGTGTGTGTAAGCTTGTGCACATTTCTATATGTGCGTGTGTTTCTGTGTGAGACCCTTGTGCTGCATATTTCTGTAAGGTTCTCCTCGACACCGTCGAACGTAGCGCTCTACGTCCTGCCTAGCCGCAAGCGACTAAAGGCCTCGATATATTCCAGTTTCGTACGTGAACATATGTACGTATGCGAACGCTATGCAAGTGCCGTTGTTCACATACTCCAGAAGCGATGTCCACTAGGAGGCGTTTGAGGATCGGGGGTCAACACAAGCCATCAGCTGCATCCCCACTCCGTTTCTTGCACATTTTCCAATGTGCTCGGACACACCGATCTCGGATCCACCTCCATTTTTATTGACATTCTTTCTTGCCCAGGTTAAGAATGGTTCCAATTTCTTGGCAACTATTCTGGCATGCAGACTTGTCACAGTGCAGTGGCAACGTCACATCATACATACTTGTCATGGTGCAGTGGCAACGTCACATCATGCAGACTTGTCATGGTGCAGTGGCAACGTCACATCATACAGACTTGTCATGGTGCAGTGGCAACGTCACATCATACAGACTTGTCAGGGTGCAGTGGCAACGTCACATCATGCAGACTTGTCTGCATGATAGCCTAGGGAGGCCTAGGGAGACGTGTACAAAGGACGCACCAAAGGAACGCAGGATACGTACGACAGCCGTCCTGCATATGCTTACACATACCTGATCAAAGGCAAACCGTGGAGTACAGTTGCTAATCACAAGGCCCATCTGCAGCTCTCACACACTGTGCTGCTCTGATAGAGCTGCATGTGGGCTGCTCTGGTCTTCTGTTTAGGTGGGGGCCTGACAGAGAGGTGTTGAGTGTTATTAAGGCTGTCCTCGGTACTGTCTATGAACGACACTTCAGATCCCTACTGGCTGTCGGGGTTTCTGCTTGGACACGGCTCACGTCACCACAGTTACAACAGCTGGGATTGGATTGTGTTTATTAGATTATTTCTACATTTTGCGAAATATTCTTTTGTTGCTGGATTGGAAATGCCTGCTGAATGGGGACTCATACTTGGCCTTGTGTGTGTGTGTGAGAGATTCACATTAAAGAGAGAGTGTTGGAATGTAACTGTAAACCCCACAGAGGGGACGGTCATCAGGAGGGTCTATCAGCACTACGTCTGAACATTTTGATAAAACATTTACTATTAACTGTTAACTATCCTGACCTGTACCCTAAAACAGAATATAAATGGAGCCATATTGTGCCACAATTAAAAACTAAATATGGATTTTGTTTTATGTATTATTGCCAAAACGTGGAGGGAACAAACATATTTCAAAACAACATAAACGACGAATTTCGACATTTGAAGTAGGATTGGCCGTGATGCAGCTCTCGCCGTAGGTCTCACTAGATACACCATGGCTTTCACTTTTGCTCTCCTTCCTTCTGTTAAGTAAACCTGCTGCTGTATTCTCTGTGTGTCTCTGCCTCCGCTGACAGTCCTCATGCTCCAGTATTTATGCACTATGGCATTTGTGTTGGGTGACGTTGGCACCACTTTATGCGTTTATACTTCACCGTGTAAATGTTGATCTCAGATGTCTGTCCTGACCCCTTCTAGCCCTCTCCCCCGAAGAGGTCTCTGTTAGCTCTTAGCTGTTAGCTGACATTCCTCAGATAGGACTTTCAGATACCATGCTCTTTTGTGAGCCACCATTCCTGAGTGGTGACTGCATTGTGTTGAAATGCAGTGTTACTTGTGTAACACTGACTTGAATGTTATATTTTTCTCATCAAGTCTTCAGCAATATGCTGCAATACAAACAATCAACTACAAACAATGCAATACATTTGTGTCTTTAAGCATGTTGCGTTAGAATAGGGTGCATATCGTAAATACAAAGGCTTGTCTCGCTCTCATTCTTTGGTTTTGATTTCTAAAGCTGTGGTGTAGTCTAGCTATTACCTAGCCATCAGTTAGTGATGAGTCTTTCTATTATTACTCTCTCTCTCTCATGTTTGTTGTTCTAGGTTCTCAGTGTTCCTCCCTGGTAGAGTGTACAGACAGTTTTCCTCATGGAGACACTTGCACTTCATTATGTGTCTCCAGCTAAGCACCAGGGACCTCAGTGAGCGCTCCGCTGTTCCATAACACCTCATCACTGTAGCGCTCTCTGACCCTTTTCTGTTATCATATTGTTGCAAGATTATGCAATCACAATCTTTTCCATCAGGCTTCATAAAGGATATCCACTTAAATTAGCTTCTGCAATGTCAGGTGTAAGGTCTGGGTAAAATTGCTTTGAGAGCGTGTGCTACTTAACACAACGGTGTGTGTGTGTGTTATGTACAATGTGTTTTCATAAGCCATTACCTGGCTAGACAGCCATGGAAGGCAGTGCACTGGTGGGTTTTCCTTAACTGCTACTCTGAGAGTACACATATTTTGAATATAGTTCACTTTGTTAGATTTTAAAGGGGGCCGACTACTAATTCAAAGCAAAAAAGAATCATGGCATAAAACAGACATTTCTTCACACAGCTTATTGACATTAGACTTCTGCATAGCGGAAAACCGCACGTCGTAATTCATGTTCTCCTGTTATTCTGTCAGCCTTTCTCAAAACTTGTTGATGTAACCTTCAAATGCATGAGCCCAAAACACCATTGAGGTCACTACAGTAGGTTACACGGCTACTGTTTGCTTTCACACGTTATAAACATGAAACCAAACTGGAAATAAAAAATTTTAATTAAGAAAATACCAGTGTGGAAAATTGAGGCATGTGCAGCTGTGTGCCATAATGCTGAGCTTTACCTCTGGACCCCTCCAAGCATTTACCCCATGAGGTGAGAGGGGGACAAGATCCAGCATGCTTCTCAGCCTTTCAACACACTTTCAACACACTTACTATTATTATTTTTGTCATATAGTCTAGTTGTTACGCCTTTTCTGCGCCAGAGATTGGATTATTTGCCTATGTGTAACTATGGCTTAGGGTATTTGAAGTAAACTAATACTTTACATGTATTTGCGATGGATTAAGACTTTGAAAGTGAAATGTGGAAGCTGTACTACTAAGCCACTTCCTATTTGGTGTCCTGTGGGAGGATGCTTTGGGAGTCAAAGAGCATGTAAGGCGGTGGTAGTGACGTAGCGGTGGTAGTGACGAGGTAGCGGTGGTAGTGACGAGGTAGCGGTGGTAGTGATGAGGTAGCGTTGGTAGTGAGGTAGCGGTGGTATTGAGGTAGCGGTGGTAGTGAGGTAGTAAGGTAGCGGTGGTAGTGACGAGGTTGTGGTAGTGAGGTTGCGGTGGTAGTGAGGTAGCGGTGGTAGTGAGGTAGCGGTGGTAGTGACGAGGTTGTGGTAGTGAGGTTGCGGTGGTAGTGAGGTAGCGGTGGTAGTGAGGTAGCGGTGGTAGTGAGGTAGCGGTGGTAGTGATGTTGCGGTGGTAGTGAGGTAGCGGTGGTAGTGAGGTAGCGGTGGTAGTGATGTAGCGGTGGTAGTGGCGATATTGTGGTAGTGATGTTGCGGTGGTAGTGAGGTAGCGTGGTAGTAATGTTGCGTGGTAGTGAGGTAGCATGGTAGTGAGGTAGCAGTTGTAGTGAGGTAGCGGTTGTAGTGAGGTAGCGGTTGTAGTGAGGTAGCGATGGTAGTGAGGTAGCGGTGGTCATCTATTAGTAAATTATTTACTTAACAAGATTTTTTTTGGTAGATGTTCAGCCCCTCCCCCTCCCCTCTCTTTTGCCTTTTGACTGCCCTTTTGACCCCGCCCACAGCTTGGCTCAGGGAGACAAAGTGTGTATTCACATGCTTGCTTGTTATTGGCCAGGCCACGAGGACTCAGGCGTTAGCCAGTGTTTATGAGAGTAGCCTGCTCTGATCCCATGATAATGCCAGATGTTCCCTTACAAGGCTTCAAACCTCCTTCATCTAACATGTCCATATCAGGTATAGGCTTCCTGTTGTACTAAGGGCCCCCGGGCTCCTGCACTAGCCTGCTCTTTGGCCCTTCTCAATGTTGCCTTCTTGATTAGAACACTGGGAACCTGAAAGTAGGGACAGCAAGCATTTGTGGTGTAAAACATGTGGCATTGTGCCATCCTATTGTCGGCATGTTTTTATTTTTTGAAATTGTAGAATGAGTAGGTGTTTGTATTATTCACCCTACCCCAGTATCTTGACTTGTGTGTTCTTTAAGGGCAGTTGTTTCAGACAATGATGGAGACTATATTAGTTACTGTGGGGCCAGGGTATATTTAGCTTCACTCGGGTTATCTCTGAGAGGATAAACACTTGCCCATTGATTGACAGGCCAATTACGGCATTTATTGGCCCACCTCCAAAGAACCTAGCCCTTCTATTAAAATAAATTACAGACTTCTCTAACCCAGAGTAAGATAATACACTTTTCATTTTCTTTGTATTGGTTATACAGATTGTTTATTTTATTTCATTTACTACATTTCAAAATGTCTTACCCAGCTATTTACATTTCATAAAGACAAAAGCAGTAAGCCACTAAATGTGGTAGATTAGGAAATGTCATAGCAAAAATAAATTCACTTTAAGCTATCGTGGTCATCTGCCATAACCTACCGGATGTTGTAAAGGGAGTCAAAGTTTAAAAGGTTTTGTCTTGGGGAAAAATCCCATGCCAGTGTTCCTGGTCTTCCTGAACAAGATAATAGACTGTTTTCCTCACACAGCCCTTTTGTTTCATGGCTCATGTCTTAACTGCTGTGTTGATGGAAACATGAAAAAGCACAGACAGATATAACCTGCAAGTAGCACACACACACACACACACACACACACACACATACAATATTCTCAATATTGTGCTTGAATGCAGGATCTAAAAGGTCCTAGGCTGGACGGTAAATGTTTTTAGTGCTGGGCTGCCCATTAAGAAAGCAGTGAGAGACAGAAGGTCGTCGGAGGCAGACCTGCTTAGCTATTTTACCGTCATAAACCAGCGCTTCATACATTTCAACATATTACTAGTCTGACGTTGCACAGCTCACACAAGATGTGCGTCACAGGTTTAACGGTGCTCTTCATAATTGCTTTTGTGAAAATTGGATAATCCTAAATCTTTTATGAACATGCAATGGCAACGTGAGCTAAAAGGAGGGACTTTTAAAAAGGACTATCCATGGTATTTACACTTGGGCTTGCTGCCATTTCTTTCTAAAGGTCACAACTGCCTACATGCTTGCCAGCTTTTCTTTTTGTGATGGTGATGCATTGCAAAGGTGCGGGTCAACGGAGGATATTAAACACAGATTAAATGTAACCTGCATGTAACACAGCAAACAGCCCAGCTATTTATAGGGGCATTCCTGAACTGTACTGACGAACATAAGATATTCCTAGTAAGCTCTTCGTTCTCTCATACAGATACACACATTTCTAGCAGTAGTATTGTCATTTCTTTTTCTTTTTAAAAGGTCAAATGTATATTTTTTTCCATTTGTCTAATCTGATCGATTCAGGCACACATTTCACTGTACTATATCCACTACACAGGTGGTGTGGTGTTTCAGAGGGTAAGCAAAGTTATCTGAAGAGCTCAGGTTTTTTTTGTTGCTTTAAATCTGATTAGATTGGTTTGGCTTTCAATCCAGAGCAGCTGTCTGTCGCTAGCATGTAGGGCTACGACTCCACGTCTGTCGCTAGCATGTAGGGCTACGACTCCACGTCTGTCGCTAGCATGTAGGGCTACGACTCCACGTCTGTCACTAGCGTGTAGGGCTACAACTCCACGTCTGTCGCTAGCATGCAGGGCTACGACTCCACATCTGTCGCTAGCATGTAGGGCTACGACTCCACATCTGTCGCTAGCATGTAGGGCTACGACTCCACAGGATTCAAGCTAATTCCTGTGCTTGTTTTTTACTTTGTGGATCGACATATGAGAATATATATATATATACAGGGAGGGTATAGAGGGAGGATACAACTTTGATACTTACAGTTGGACAGACTAGTATTTTGATGAAAAATGAAAATGTGTTTCCTACAATGGTTTTCATTTTAGCATATAGTCATTGCTATAGCTATTGGCAACAACCTACAGTCTTTGTAAGCAAATACAGCCAAATAGTTATAGGTCATGTTAGTCGGAAACACGCTATTGTGGCAAAAGGTTCATCATTGACGTACTAAGGTTGACCTTACGCGAATTGTGGAATTCTTGTTGTTCCTGCAAACACGTGTTTGTCATTATGGAAGCTCTGCTAGGCCTGGCAGGTAGCCAGCAGCAGGAACCTTCACCATGAGAGTGGACAGCCCCTATACAGAATCACCACGTTCCTGTTTTCATCGTACACCTCATCAGTCACCACAAGTCCCATTAGCCCTGTGGCTGTCACAGTTCGTTTAAGAGAGTTATATTTCATTCTTTCTCGCTCTATCTTTTTGAGTGCGATAAAAGGCAAACAAGCATACGCTTTTCGGAAGGCTGTCCAAATGTGCACAATTCAATATGTAGCAGCTCATCAAAATTATATATTTTTCCCAGTATCCTCAAGTAACCATTTAACAGATCAGCTGTCAAACACCACAATGTGTTGAGTATTAAAGTATAATAGTTTGTATTAAGTAAGTAATAAACACAGTTCAATGTGCCATGACAAGAAAATGTTAAATTGGGATAAGTAGTCGACACAGAGTAATTCAAATTGAAAGAAAAGAATGGATGTTGAAACATCCCAGAAAATGAGTCTTCATAAGTACTGCATGAATCATGAGTCACTGTAATCACCAAAGTGAACATAGTGAAAACTATATTTGAGTAAAGAGTTGATAGAGTGCATATGTCCAGCTGCAGGCCCCCTTGATTATTAGATTTAAAACAAATGCTGAACAAGGATTATATATTTTAAAAAACTGTACCTTTTTTTCCTCAATTATATAGATATATATTTATTTATTTATTTTATAGCTTAGTTTTCATTTTCAGCTTTTAGCATCATTTGACAGTTTTATTTTTGCACTTTTCCAGAGGGCAGATATTATCAGTATCTAGTAAAAAGTAAATATTGTGGTGCCTGGACCTACAGTATAGCACTAATCATTTTCTCCTCTATGGAAAGGTTATATGAGTATACAAGACCATTTTTGCCAAGAGCGTAGTGCAGGCCTGATGGCTATCAACAAACTCCCAGAGCCAGCCCAGAGTTTATCTTGTGAATACGTGTTGGAAGGATTTACACAGTAAAGAAATGTGGAGGCAATAGCCTCCCACGTGACACGGGTTGGAAGCAGGGAGCTGGGAGGTGGGAGCAGGGAGCTGGAGCAGGGAGCTGGGAGCAGGGAGCTGGGAGCAGGGAGCTAGGAGCTGGAGCAGGGAGCTCGGAGCAGGGAGCTGAGGGCAGGGAGCAGGGAGGTGGGATCAGGGAACTGGGATCAGCGAGGTGGGAGCTGGGAGCAGGGAGGTGGGAGCAGGGAGCTGGGAGCAGGGAGGTGAGATCAGGGAGCTGGGAGCAGGGAGGTGGGAGCAGGGAGATGGGAGCAGGGAGGTGGGATCAGAGAGATGGGATCAGGGAGGTGGGAGCAGGGAGGTGGGAGCAGGGAGGTGGGATCAGGGAGCTGGGAGCAGGGATCAGGGAGGTGGGAGCAGGGAGCAGGGAGGAGGGAGCAGGGAGATGGGAGCAGGGAGGTGGGATCAGGGAGGTGGGAGCAGGGAGGTGGGAGCAGGGAGCTGGGATCAGGGAGCTGGGATCAGGGAGGTGGGAGCAGGGAGGTCGGAGCAGGGAGCTTGGACGAGGGAGGAGGGAGTTTGGAGTTTTCTGTTTTCAGAGTTTTTAGGGCAGTTGTTGAGGCTGCGCTCTCACCACCTGCAATATAAAAACTGTGTGTGCGTGCGCGTGTGTATCCATAAATGTGTATTTTGTTGTTTTGTGTGTGTGTGTTTACTTGTTGGGAGGGGGTGGGGGGGCGGGGTTGGTTTTGTCCTGTCTTGTCCTGCGTCATCGGCCTAGTCCGTCTGGCCTGGTGTTCCTCAGGCAGGTGGCCCCGGGCTGAGCAGCTGTAAATCAGCCATGCTTGCAGATGCTCACACTCCTGAATGGACCACTGCCAAGCTGTACAGCAGCCTGCGCAGTGCGCACACGCTCAAACACACCATTCAAACGGCATTCACAAAAAACTCCCGTCGAGCCTGCAAACATTTAGTATACAACATTTGCTATGCATACGGGCATGGCAGGGTGGATGTAAGCACAAAGTGGTTCCTTTGTTGTTGCCTATTTGTATTTACACATCAACTTTAAGTGTAGAAATAAATAGAGAAGGACACCAGTACTTTATTGGTTTGACTTCCCCCAGGGTGGACAATGTGTTGCCTTGCATTTTTGCTTTGTTAGAGCACTGAACACAAATAGCTATTGATGGAAGCACGCTGGAATGGATGGAGCAGCACGCACACTTCTATACAAAAGCAGGGCGACGTGTAAAAGTGTGTCTGTTGAGATTCTCTGCATGCGGACACACCTGCTATTCTGTCATTTGATCTTGATGTCGTCCAAATTAGATGTGGTAGTATACAGAACCTACTCACATACTTAACCCCCCCCCCCCCCCCCCCCCCCCCCCCC